>ML346491.1:0-25674 GCA_005239505.1 Nicotiana paniculata
CCTATTTAGGTTACAATTAGCTCCTAGTTCTGGCTTCTAGTATATATATATATATATATATATATGGCATCCCCGTACAAAATTCGTAAGATTGATCTCCAATTTATCCATTTGAGAGCAGAATGAGAAAAGAGAAGGAGCAAATGATACATTCTGACTCCAGATATATATCCCCATCAAATGACAAAACTGCCCCATCATGGGGCATGTGTTGGGCAAGCATGAAGAATTAACCAAAGAAAGCCATATGGTTGTTCACTTCGAAAAATTCTATTGCTCAAAACGAAGCTAAATTAGACATGGAACCCAAGAAGCAAATTTAAAATACGGGAAAGGAGTAGACTATGGATTAGCAGAATTTTGCAGAAGTGTAAATGGGCCAAAACGACAATAAAGTTAGAGATAACTTTTGACACGTTTTGAGTTCTTCAAGGTGTAAGGAGAGACAAAATAACTAACTCTTAAAACAAGGCCACAAGGACCTCACCAGAATCTTGGCTTGAAAAGATGGTACTGCAAAAGGGGGGAAAACTTTTCCAAACAAGGCCACAAGGACCTCAATGACAAATTTCTTAAAGAATTGGTTTTGGTCCTTTACTGTAAGATATGGATGAGTGGCATCAGAAAAACGCCATGCCACAAGAAGTTTGTTCCGAGAGAAAGTAGGATAATCTTTTCCTTTATCTTTTTCATCAGCAAACATAATTAGAAGGTAATATCAGGAAAATAACTGCTAGAGACGTATGAGCGTAATCATAACTTTAAAAAGCTAGAGTAAGATATAACTGCTAGAGACATGACTCTACATAGCAGTGTAACTACTGCATATCCAAGTTACCTATAGATAATGCCTATTTCCCTAATTTATCAGACTAAATGAGACAAGGAATATGTTTAAAGCATCATTTAGATATATTGGGGAAATGTGCTTTTCTTTTCATATTGAATTGAAATCAGCTACTGCAAACAATCACATCATTGTTTTTAAGGAGATGCATAGTATGTGCTAGATAAAGTCACAAACCGTGCTAATTTAATTTAAGATTCAGCTTGTTATCCATGTTCATACGGGCAATATTCATAACCTATGTAGACTAATCTACTTTTAAGTGGCATATCTATTAGTATCCTGTGCTAAATAGCTTTTTCTTTTCCAAACCAAAGCATGTAAATTAAGTGATATTTTTTTCTTTTTGTTTTGAACCTGGGTTTCAGGCGTAAGCCAAAGAATGTACTTACGAAATAATGATTCAGATTCAGTTCATCAGACGTAATTTGCATTCCAGACTTAAAGGAATTTCAGGTTGCTTTCATCATAGATAATTTCATGGCCGATTCAACTGACGAGTTTATTTCTTTTGAAGTGCTTCAAGTTATTTGATTTATCAAGCACGAGAGTTCTCAGTTCTAATGTTCCTTAATATGTCCAAGGCGTGACAAATTTCACTTCTTTTTGCCATTACAAATGGAAGGAGTGAGTACAATACTTGAAAGTATTTTCAGCAGGCAACATAAAACTTTCATTTAGAAACAATGGGGAAACATGCTTGGTAAGAAAATACTGTTTTAGAAGGATTCTCTACCTACTTGATGCATTTGTTGTCCATTCCATCAAAGGTGGAGAAGAGAATTAACAGATAATTCTTTGGGAAGGTAATGCTACTAACAGGAAGATGCACTTAGTTAAATGGCAAAAGATCTCTAGAAACAAAAAAGGGGGCAAGTCTTAGAAGTTAAGAGATCTTAAACTACACAATAAGTGCTTGTTATTTAAACAGTTGATGAAGTTGAATGATGGTAAAGATGTTGTACGGAAATCTGTTGTTATCACTAAATATGGCAAAGAAGGCTCTTGGGATCCAAAACCTGTCTACTCGGCTTTCCCATGTGAAGGTGGCTGAAATGAGGATGGTAAGATGGATGTGCAGGCATACCAGGCTAGAAAGAATTAGAAATGAAGTTTTTCGGGACAAGGTGGGCGTGGCCCCTGTGGAGGACAAGATGCGGGAGGCGAGACTCAAATGGTTCGGATATGTGAAGAGGAGAGGCACATATGCATCGGCGAGGAGGTGTGAGAGGTTGGGCCTGGAGGGCCTAAAGAGAGGTAGAGGTAGGCTGAAAAAGTATTAGGGAGAAGTAATTAGGAAAGATATAACGTTGCTCCAGCTCACTGAGGACGTGATCCTGGATAGGAAGGTATGGAAGCTGAGAATAAAGGTAAAAGGTTAGGATAGGTCGCCTAGCGTTGTCCTTATTTGTAACAGTAGCTTTAGTACATGAGTTAGCGTTATTTATGTATTTTCGTATTCCTTGACTTCTGTGATTACTTGCTGTTGCTTTCGTTCCGGCCTTCTGCTTACAATACTCAGTTTTAGTTTTGTATCTTTATATTTTTGTTCTAATTGGTGTACTTGCTACTGCCCTTCCTTTTATCTTTCCTAAGCCGAGGGTCTTCCGGAAACAACTTCTTTGCCTTCTTGGAGGTAGGGGTAAGGTTTGCGTACATACAATCCTCCCCAGACCCCACTTGTGGGATAGCACTATCTGCTGTTGTTGTTGTCGTTGTTATAATAATCCTAAAAGTGGGAAATCGGAAGAGAATTTGATTCTGACTAACGGATGGTGTGAAGAAAGGTTGCTTAAGGATGTTTTTCCGTTATCTATTCAGTATAGTCAGAAATAAAGATTGCCTGTAGGCAGAATGGAAAGAAGAGGATTTCTTCTTCTCTGCAGTAGGTGCTTCTTGTGTGAAAACTCAGTGGAAACAGTGAGCCACTTACTGCAACTTTTCATGAAAAATCTGAACACTATTTCTGAAATATTTCATTGATTGATGCCTCAGAGTTTTAGAGAATTACTTACAATCTGGCAATCACAGAGCACTGACAAGAGATTCAAACTGATCTGGAGGGAAATTCCTTTATGCATTGCATGGGCAATACAGCTGGAACGAAATAGAAGATGTTTTGAAGGAAAGATGGAGTTCATAGGAGTTATAAAACTTAAATGAATTCAGAATTTATTGTATTGGCACAAAGGGATTGTTGCTACTGATTTGGCAGAATTCATGGACTTGTTAGACTCTTTTGCTATGTAATATATACAAGTCCAATTTTTTGGTTTCTTGGTCAGTAACCTCGTGGTACTGAAAGAGTGAAAGTTGAATAAAAGTTAAAGAACTTAACAGCAAGAGGACCCTTAAACTTGGCCCTTCATGAAAAAGCTCAAATAGCATTTGGAATTTCAGAGTACCTATTAGTACTATGTTCACTCCAAAACCAAAATTCAAAGATTACTTGGTTATGTTTAGTTGCTTCAATGATTACACTAGTCATAGAGCTAGTAGAAGACAACCATAAATGAGTAAGAAGGAAAGAAACATCACAAGGCTGCCAAGTAGCAACCAATGACTATATTGGCTAATATCCTCATATTCATATTGGCTAAAACTGGAAATTTCCTTCGACAACAAAAACATCAAAATATCGCACTTATCATTTAAAGCAGAAAAGTCAATTTCTACGAACCAATTCCTCATCATTAACTACTTCAGTTTACAAAGTATGACAAAGTAAATCATGTTGAAGATGCACTAACATTCCCTCAAAAGATTGCAGCTAAATATAGCTAGTGCTCTCAAGGTACCTGGAATAGGAAATACTGGCAATGTTCGTTTGTGAGTGTTTGAGGGGATTTGATGATCTGATGTAAATCTGTATCCATTAATTCATAAACCAAATAAACATCTTTAAAACTTCTCTTGTGGATTGGCATCATAACATCTTTCAAAGCAATCACATTTTCGTGCCTAAGATGGCGAAGGAGCTTTACTTCACGCAAAGTTCTCAGGGCGTCAATATGATTATCAAAGGCATTGTTTATCTTCTTGATTGCAACCTTCTCACTGGTTTCCTTGTTAACAGAAGAGCAAACAACTCCATTTGCTCCTCTACCAATTGCTTTAATGGGAACATACTTTGTGTCAATCTCAAACAAAGATTGCCACATCGAATAGTAATGCTTCCCCGGAGTCCTTATCCCATTTGGAGGCTCAACTGGAGTTGCCATATTCCTGAATCTGTTGAAAACCAGGCCAAATATTTAAGAGAGACATTCTACAAAACAACTTTTTATAATTTACACACAAACAAAAAGCGGAAATGCATTTAAAATACCTATTCACTCAGAAACATTACAATACCTCCCTAATTCTGAAGCTGTTCCTTCAAAATTAGTGGTACTCATTGTTAATAAAATATAAATCTAGTTACTAGACAGCTTAATTTCTAAATGCTCAAGGTCAACACATATGACAATTTTCTGCTTTGAGCATTTTCTGGAGCAGAGTAACACAAAGATCAGAAAAGTTGTGTTTCCAAAAAATTGTGGGATAACATTACAACTAAATATCTCCTGCAGTTGTACTAAATCTGGCAATTACGTGAAGAATTAACGAGCCATTAACATATGGAATATCTTGCACATTATTTTGTCAAGTCAAATATAAAGCCCACTTAAACAAAGGAGGATCAAGCGCAGTGATTAAAAAAGCGAGCGCTTCCTCGCTGTAAGCGAGAAGCGGAGCGCACAGTTCATCGCTTCTGCCATTAAAAGCAACTCTGGTACGAAAAAGCGACCGCTTCTCTGTAAAAAGCGAGAAGCGGTGAAGCGAGAAGAAGCGAGAGAAGAGTCCGCTTCTTTGTTTAAAATACCCAAAGCCCTATTTTATTAAAAACTTGGTATTCTAAACAGTCTGGACTTCTTCGACTTCTTCAGGACTTCAACAACAGCGAGAAACCAGGGTTCTTCAAACAACAAGAGCGATTTCTTCCTCTCTTCTTTATTAACTTCTGATTTCTGAAATATTCTCAAAGCATCAACTAGGGTTGTTCTTCTTCTTCTTTAACAGTACAACAACAACTTTCAACAGGTATGTTCTGCAGTTTTGATTTTCATTTTTATTCTTTTTCTTTTTCTTTTTCTTTTTCTTTCTAAACGTCCAAAAAGCGCCGAACTGCTGGCGAATTTTTTCCAGAAAAATTCTGCCCAATTTTTCTGGTTTCTGCCCAATTATTATATCGTGTATTCTTAGTTCTTTAATTGATGCTACTCTTTAGTTTTTTAATTGAAAGTATTGAACATTTGCGATTACATGTGTTGTCTATACACTATTTATTTTAACATTTTTTTTTAAAATTCGCTTCACTTAAAAAAGTGAGTGCTTCGCTTCTCGCTTCTCGTGAAATGGGGGTTGTCACTTTTCCTTGCTTCACGCTCTTCACAACACTGATCAAGCGACTCCAAGGCCAAAACTTTATGAAATACAAAGAGAAGCAGGAAAGTAAAATACTACTCTTAGAAGGCAAAGATATTACTCAAAGGACCTCACAAAAGGAAAAGGAAAGAAACAAAGTTAACTTTAAAAGCAGAAAAGGAACAAAATCAAGTATGCACCAACAAAAAAAAGAACTTTAAAAGCAACAATTATCCAATATGCACCCCTAAAAATAGAAACTTCAAAAGCAGTAAAAGAGCCAAAATCAAATATGAACCCGTTACTAAAAAGAAGCAAATCCATATATGCAACCATAAAGATAGAAACTTACTCACCTTTTAACTATCCAACACCTTGAGTCACTTCAATAAACTAAGTACATCTTCAATATCTTCAACCCCATCTCACAAAGTTTCAATCTTTGTCACAAATCTTCATCTAATTCTACAATAGAAAACAGCAATCAAGAAATTCCCATCATCCACTTGGGTTGAGCAACCTCACTATTCTGCCTCAAATTTATCCAAACCCAGTAATCTGAGTTAGTTCAACTACTACAACACAGTTTTCTATTAATATATATATCCTAGACTAGAGGTATTAGATAAGGAAAGATCCAAATTAATATGCCTCGCTGTTCTCTGATTTCTTCATAACACATATCGAGGCAAGGGTATAAATATATATATACAAATTTCCCGTGTCAACTTAAAAAAAAAAGTTGATTAGTTATCTTGTCAACATCATCAGAAATTGAATCAGCAGTATACCTACTCGTAGTTGTAAAACAAAATATATTCATCTACTTTTCATTTTAGTCTATTTTAAAATAAATGATATATTTTTAAATTTTGGCGAGTCAAACTACCTTATCTAAATTGGAACAGATAGAGTTGTTCGTTTTAGAAAAGAAATGGCACATTCTTATAATTGAAAATAATTCAATTCTAAATTTCTAATTTTAGATATTTTATCTTTATTGAGAAACTTTTATAGCCACATAAATATCATAGTCCCACAAAATTTTTATATCTTAAGTTTTTAATAGCATAAATTTCAAAAGTCTCCTTCTTTTCTCTTTAACGCCTAGCGAATCAAACTAATTTATTTAAATCGAAACGGATGGAGTTACACATTTTCACTCTATTTTGGACACTGTTATAACACTCTATTTTGGACACTGTTACAAGTGCCAATTTTATGTTGGATCCACATGGCCATCTTATGTGGGGCTAAGTTAACCAGTAGCCACTTTTAGGCCTATTAATTTATTATTCAATAAGTATTTAATATATAGTCCACTATTTGGAATATTTTGCTTTATCAATATCAAATCATACTCCCTTAAAGTCATCACGATAAACACTTTCTATATACACATTCTGAATGTGTTCTATTTTCTCATCAAACATCCCTGAGAGTTGTATGCGTAAAAAATATTTATGTAATTATGGAAGGATCTTATTGCTAGAATAAAAAAGAAATATCGTGCCAAATTTCCTCACCAGAATGCATAATCATTAAACTGAATCGTTCAATCAATTTCCGGAAATAGGACAATCCTTTACAGATTAGCATTTAAAAAATCCCTTAAATCTATTAACACTAGAAGAACAAGTCTATATCAATAGTAAATTATCATGTTTGGACCGTCATCCACCCACCAAATGTATGTATTATTTCAAAACATACTAAAGATTTAGTTGTTTCACTAATTTTCTTATCTGTACAAAGAAGAAGAAGTGGGTCTTTGCCACTTTTTAAAGTTGTGGCTATTTTTTAAATATATCCCCAATATTGACTGTGTTTTAAGCTACAACCCTAAAAGATGCTCTCTTCCCAACTAATAATCCTATTATAACGAAAAACTGACATGTACATACTACTACTAGTAATAATTATTGAGGAATTTACTACTTATGTGCATTTATAAGTAGCTCATTACAAAAGTTAGCCAATTCATAAAATATTACTAATATTAGTCAAATATTACTAATATTAGCCAATTAGTCATTTGTAGCAAAAAAAATATCAATTTTTTGCTTTTTCTTAGTGGATGTTATTAGAATAGATTGGGTACATCTTAAGGAGCTTGAATCTCAGTTTTGGGATGATTTGATGAAGTTTTGAGGTGGTTTGAATTGAAAATTCGAAATAAAAAAACTGAGCATGAAAAAAATGATATGTGTATCACACTGTGTATCATTTTTGTATCATATATGTATCATATTTGTATCAATTGTATATCACATGTATATCCATGTATACATGTATGTGAGATACATACATGATACATGTTTGATACATGTGTCGCAGAAGAATTTTTTGAAATCGATTTAATTATGAATTTTGATACAAAATCAGTCCAAATCACCTCCAATCTTCCTAAAATTTTGTATATTGACTTATCTATATGTTTTCAATGAATTTCAACTATACCCATTGAAAAAGTTCGTTTTTTGCTTAGATTTTTGGAATATTGTATTTTTTTTTTGTACTTCATCACCTTATTTGCTAACTCATCTATGAAATTTTCTTTCCGTCTTGCATCTAATGTTTGCTAATACACTTAAAAATATAGAAGGTGATTTTTGCATGTGATTCTTTGAGAGAAAGAACCTTATTTATTTGGTTTTTCAATTTTTATATGTACTTGACTAGTTTTGGTAAATCTATGACTAATGGCTAGAGGTTATTAAGTTGAAACTTATTTGGGACATTTGTATAAGTTTTCCTAATTATTGGCAAGATAATTAGGCTTAGTAACTAATTTCTAAAAATTAGCAATAGATAGCCAAATACTACCAAACGAACTGAAAAATAGGAGATTCTGAATATTCAACTTCTAATTTCATGCTTGTTCCCTTCCCAAATCCAGATTCATCCCAAAATCGCGAACAATCACCAAATACTATGAGTTTTGGGTTGTTGTATATCAGTGTGTATATTATATTATATATTAGTATATATCACACAAGATTCTTCTTGATATACGTAGTTATGTATATTATGTTGTATATTAGTGTATGCCATACAAGATTTTCATTGATGTACATAGACATATATAACAATATGTATGAATACAAGAGATAAACGTCTATACAAGGTGATATACATTAATATATAAGGTGATATACACGGATATATATATATATATATGGGATACATGAATAGAATCTATTCAACTTCGAGGATTCAATCTAAAAATTAACTCAAATTTGCCTCCAATCGCTTCCATAATTGATATTTAAGCTCCTTAAAATATTTTCAAAAAAATAATAATACCTAATCAAAAGTTATATGAGTTCAGATAAAAAATCTATAAAAAAAACCATAAAATAATGAAAATTACAACCTAAAAGAGTGTTTACTGATGAGTATAATGAGAGATATTTGGGGAGAAAGATTTGGGAGAAATTTTTTGGGAAAATAGAAGAAAATTATTCCGAGAGAGAGAGAGTCACGACCCAACTCCCACATGAGCCGCAATGACGCCTAACACTACTTGCCAGATAAGCCAATAGCCCATATGAGAACAATGAATATCATTAAACAAGGTTTAATAAAATGAACAATGAAAACATCATGAAATAACTGAGAACATAACCGTAATACTGCTACAATCATTCCCAAAATCTGGCGTCAACGAGTACATGAGCACTACGAGTATCAAATACAAGACCATATTCTAATTACAAATGTCTGAATAGTAGAACAATAATAATAAATAATGAAGAGAACCTCAAGGTTTGCGGATAGAATTACAGCTACCCCGTAGTCTCCCAAGCTGGTAGCAACAAAATTGGGATCACCTCATCCGGAAGCACTTGGATATGCACACGAAGTGCAGAGTGTAGTATGAGTACAACCGACCCCAAGTACTCAATAAGTAACAATACTAACCTTGATTTGAAAGCAGTGGAGAGCTCAGAAGAAACAATCAGTGATTAACATTTAACAACCGACAACAACTCACAATATAAATGGAGCAATATAAGTAATTAACTTAATGATGATATATTCAGTTTGTTCAAAATACAGGAATTTAGACATGCTTTCAAGTATAACAGTTAAGGTCCATCACAGATAAAATAGTTTATTTATCAGCTAGCATGATATAAGTACATCTATATGCCTACATGTCAAGTATACGTGTCAAAACAATAATACCACGGTGGATCCATCAAGAAAAATCAAACTTAGCACTGTAGGGTGTCTGGAATAAATTCCATCATCAAGCACGTATATAAAACAATGTGCCTGCGCCCACTGCTGGCATGTCAGACTTCAGAGAGGTGGATCTTGCCCAAGCGCTAATCAAATTCATTTAGCCCAATAGTGAGGCCGGGTGCACGCGTCGGTCCAAAACATTAACACTTAGCCCAATATGGGCCTGGCATACAGGTCACCTCAAAATCAATACCAAACCGTCTCTATGGCCCAAACTCAGCCATTTACCGTTCAAGTCTCAGTTAAACACATCTTCACAATATTCAGTTTAATAGTGTTACACATAAGAGGCATCTACAACGTGCGAGGAATCAAATAAGAAGCATTTATACAAAGATATATACACGGATATGACATCATGACTGACAACATGTGTACAAATAAGGCAAATTGCTCAGAAACATCAAGAATAGCCCTATCAAGTCTCAAGCAAATAGCACATAGCCTAGACATGATGTCTAACAAGAATTACAATTCTAATAACCGAACAAGTAGGAAAAAATACGGATATAACAAGGTATGACAACAAAACAAGACCGGTAATAGGCTAACAGCGACCTCGAATCATGAACACATCGGTGCACGTACACACGCCCGTCACCTAGCGCGTACATCACACCCCCAATACCTCTCATAATGTAGTTTGCAGGGTTAATACCCTCAAATTCAAGTTGAGAAATGTTACTTACCTTAAAATACATAAATGAATACTCCCAAAATCCCTTCCCACTCATAACAGCCTCTGAATGATTTGAATCTAGTCACAAACTACTTAATATCATCAAATAATGCCATAGAAAACAAATTCAAACAATAAAGTTTTGATATTTATCAAAATCAAAAAGTCAACCAAAAAGGTCGGAACCCGGTCAAACTCACAGATTCTGAACATCCATTCAGTTACGAGTTCAACTATACCAATTTCATCCAATTCCGACCTTGATTCGACATTCAAAACCTCAATTTTCACTTTAGGGAGTTTTTACTAAAATCCCCTCATTTCTTCACTTTAATTCACCAACTAAATGATGGAAACTAAGACGGAATCATGAATAATGAATAAATCCAAGTCAAAAACACTTACCCCGATCCAAATTGTGAATATCCCCTCCAAAATCGCCCAAAATTGAGCTCTATAATTCAAATATTATATAATAACTCTAACCCTTGAAATAGGTTTTTAACAGTCTGCACAGTCATTTCCTCTTCGCGAACGCGGAAGATGCTTGATGCCCCCAAACACGATGGCTAAATGCCTGACGCCCCCAAGTCGGCCTCCCTTCTACAAAAACGCAGATCCCTGCTTGTGATCGCGGTGCACAGGCTCCTCAAGCCTTCACGAACACAACCCCTATATCGCGAACACGAAGAGCAAAACCACCTGCCACCATTGATGCTACGCGAATGTGATGCCTATGTTGCGAACGCGAAGAAGCCCACACCAGATATCAGATCAACAGTCCAAATATGAGGGAAATGGTTAAAAACCCATCCGAAAAACATCTGAGGCCTCCGAGACCCCATCCAATCACACCAACCGATCCCAAAATACAACACGAACATACTCGAGGACTCGAATCATATAAAACAATATCAAAACCACGAATTGAACTCCAATTCAAGCCTAATGAACTAATGAACTTCCAACTTCTAAAACAAATGCTGAACCATATCAAATCTACTCCAAATGACCTCAAATTTTGCAGGAAAGTCCAAGTGACACAACAAACCTATTCCAACTCTCGGAACCAAAATCCAAACCCGGTATCAACAAAGTCAACTCTCGATCAAACCTCTCAACCTTCCAAACCTTCAGTTTTCCAACTTTCACCAATTCAAGCCAAAATAACCAACGAACCTCCAAATCAATATCCGGACATACACCCAAGTCCAAAATTACCATAAGAAGATATTGGAACCATCAAGACTCCATTTTGGAGTCTTCTACACAAAAGTGAAACTCCGGTCAACTCTTTCAACTTAAGCCTTCAATCTTAGGACTAAGTGTTCCAATTCACTCCAAACTTTCCCGAAACCAATCCAACCATCCCGACAAGTCACGTACCACAAATAAACACATGAGAATAAATTAATAGGGGAAAGAGCTATAATACACAAAACAACCGACCAGGTCGTTACATTCTCCCCCTCTTAAACAAATGTTCGTCCTCAAACGAGTCTAGAATCATACATGGAGTCTCAAATAGGTAAGGATAGCTGATCTGTATCTCCTGCTCGGTCTCCCATGTAGCCTTCTATACATAGACTGACCTCTCCATTGTACCTTCACTGATCCTATATCCTTTGATCTCAACTTTCGAACTTGCCGATAAAAAATGGCCACCGGCTCTACATCATAAATCAAATACCCATCTAAATGTACCGTGCTGAAGTCCAAAACATGTGACGGATCACCATAATACTTCTGGAGCATAAAAATATGAAACACTAGATGAACACCAGATCGACTAGGTGGTAATGCAAGTTTGTAGGCCACCTCTCCAATCCTCTTAAGCATCTCAAAAGGGCCAATACACTGAGGGCTCAACTTGCTCTTCTTTCCGAACTTCATTATATCCTTCATGGGTGAAATTCTGAGCAGAATATTCTCACCA
Organism: Nicotiana paniculata; assembly: GCA_005239505.1. Classification (NCBI taxonomy): domain Eukaryota; kingdom Viridiplantae; phylum Streptophyta; class Magnoliopsida; order Solanales; family Solanaceae; genus Nicotiana; species Nicotiana paniculata. The sequence continues at coordinate 12,121 of ML346491.1, forward strand.
ACCATATATGTAATACCACAAACCTTCCTATCAACATAGCTCTTATGTCTGGGATGTGCTATACTAAGCCGCTCCTGAATCACCTTAACCCTTTCCATAGCATCACGAACCAAATCAGTGCCCAACAGCCTAGGCTCTCCCGGTTCAAACCAACCAACTGGAGAACGACATCTCCTACCATATAAGGCCTCATAAAGAGCCATCTGGATACTCTACTAAAAGCTATTGTTATAGGCGAACTTTGCTTACGGAAGAAACTGATCCCATAAACCTTTGAAATCCATAACAGAGGCACGTAACATGTCCTCCAAGACCTCAATAGTGCCATGGGACTATCCCTCTATCTGAGGATGGAATGTTGTACTCAACTCAACCCACATGCCCAACTCTCATTGCACTGCTCTCCAAAACTGCAATATGAACGGCGTGCCTCGATCAAATATGATGGAAATGGGCACGCCATACAAGCAAATAATCCCCCTGATGTAAATCTGAGCCAACAACTCTGAAGAATAGAGCGTCACCATAATGAAGTGTGCAGACTTAGTCAACTGATCCACAATAACCCAAGCTGCGCATACATCTTCAAAGTCTGTGGGAGCCCGACAACGAAGTCAATGGTAATACGCTTCCACATCTAATCTGGTATCTCCAATTTCTGAACCAACCCTCCGCGGTTTTTGATGTTCATACTTCACTTGTTGACAATTCAAACACCGAGAGACATAAGCAATAATATCTTTCTTCATTCCCCTTGACCAATAGTGTCGTTCAACTAACAGTACATCTCCGTGACACCTTGGTGAATGGAATAGCACGAGCTGTAAGCCTCCTCAAGGATCAAATCTCTCAACCCATCAACATTCGGAACACAAATCCGACCTCGAAGCCTCATAACACCATCATCACCAATCACAACCTCCTTAGCGCCACCCCGTTGAATCGTGTCCCTCAATAACATAAAGTGAAGATCATCAAACTAGCGAGCCTTGATACGCTCCAACAATAATGATTGAGCCACAACGCAAGCAAAAACACGACTACGCTCCAAAACATCCAATCTCACAAACTAATTGCCCAAGGCCGGAACATCCATGGCTAGTGGCCTCTCTGCTACCGGTAAATATGCCAAACTGCCCATACTTTCCGCCTTCCTACTCAATGCATCAGCCACCACATTGGCTTTTCCCAGATTATATAGTATGGTGATATCATAGTCTTTCAGCAACTCTAACCATCTCTGCTGCTGTAAATTAAGATCCTTTTGCTTGAACAGATGCCGGAGACTCCGATAGTCGGTATAGACATCACAATGAACACCTTACAGATAATGCCTCCAAATCTTCAATGTGTGACCAATAGTTTCCAACTCTATATCATGCACATGATAATTCTTCTCATGAACCTTCAAATGCCAGGATGCGTAGGCAGTCACCCTACCGTCCTACATCAACACCGTGCCAAGCCCAATACACGATGCATCACAATACACGGTGTAGGATCCCGAACCTGTAGTCAACACTAACACTAAGGTTGTAGTCAATGCAGTCTTGAACTTCTGAAAGATCTCCTCACACTCCTCAAACCACTTGAATGGCGCACCCTTCTGGGTCAATCTAGTCAAAGGTGAAACAATGGACGAGAATCCCTCTTCAAAAGGACGATAATAACATGCCAAAACCCAAGAAGCTCCAAATCTCTATAGATGAAGACGGTCTAGGCCAACTCTGAATTGCCTCAATCTTCTTCGGATCTCCCTTGATCCCTTCACTAGACATCACTTCCCCAAGAACGCCACAAAATCAAGCCAAAACTCGCACTTGGAGAATTTGGCATACAACTTCTCCTCCCTCAAAGTGTGGAGTACAACCGTCAGATGCTGCTCATGATCCTCTAGGTTACGTGAGTGAACCAATATGTCTTTAATGAACATGATGGTGAATGAATACAGATGTGGTTGCAATACACTATTCATCAAGTTCATAAAGGCTACGGGGGCGTTGTTCAGCCCAAAATACATCACCTGAAACTCGTAGTGACTATAGTGGGTCCTGAATGACGTCTTCAGAATATTAGAATCCTGAATCTTCAACTGATGATACCAGAACTCAAATTAATCTTAGAGAACACTCTAGCACCTTGAAGCTGATCAAATAAGTCATCAATGCATGGTAATGGGCACTTGCTATTGAGTGTAACCTTGTTCAACTACCGATAATCAATAGACATCTGAATAGTACCATCCTTCTTCTTCACTAATAGAACCGGTTCAACCCAAGGCCACACACTTGGACTGATGAAACCCTTATCAAGCAAATCTTAAAGATGTTCCTTTAATTCCTTTAACTCTGCTGGTGCCATACGATACAGAGGAATAGAGACGGGTTGAGTGCCTGGCACCAGGTTAATACCAAAATCAATATCCCTGTCGAGTGGCATGCCGACAAGTATGCAGGAAACACATCTGGGAAATCCCTCACTGCTAAATTGACTCAACGATAGGAGTATCAACACTGACATCCCTCACGAAGGCCAAATATGCTAAACATCCCTTCTCAACCATCTGTTGAGCCTTCAAATGTGAGATCACTTTACTAGGAACATAATCCAGGGAGCCTCTCCACTCTAACCTCGGCACCCCTGGTATCGCCACCATCACGGTCTTCGCGTGGCAATCTAGAATAGCGTGATATGGCAACAACTAATCTATACCCAAGATCACGTCAAAGTTAACCATGTTGAGCGATAAAAGATCAAACCTTGTCTCATAACTCCAAATAGTCACCACACACAATTGTTATACACGGTCCACAATAATAGAATCACCCACCGAAATAGATACATGAATAGACATAACTAAAGCATCACGAGGCATTTCCAAATAACGAGCAAAGTACGACGACACATATGAATAGCTATAACCATGATAAAATAATACTGAAGCATCCTTGTGGCATACTGAAACAATACATTTGATCACCACGTTAGAAGTAACTAACTCTGGCTTAGCAGGAAAAACATAGAATCGAGCTTGACGACCACTTGTCTGATCTTGCCCTCTAGGGTTACCTCGAACCATACGACCTCGACCCCAAGCTGGCTGAGCGGGTGGTGTAGCAACTGGTGCGGGGGGTCATAGACTAGCCTACCTACTGCACTGGACCTCTGTAATAATAGAGACAATACTTCCTCACATGCCCCAACTCTCCACAATCATAACAACCTCGAGCCAAAAATGACGGTGCGGCCTGTATCAGACCTTGGGAACTAGATTAGCCACTAGAATAACCCGGTATTGATGAAACCTGAACTAATGGAATATAGTATGAGCTATGAGCTAGAAGTGCATTGAAAGATGACTGAACTAGACGAGTACTATATGAACCATGGATAGCTGATGCACCATAATGAACCGGATGTGCTATTTGAGCGGGCCTATAAGGACGACCTTGCTGTGATGTGACTGACCTCCAAATGAGGTACCACTAAACCACCTGAAGCACGGGGCCTCCTACCCTCTCACTCCTCGCAATCAAGCATGAAAATCGACTCCAAGTTCCTGGCAATTTCGACCACCTGGTGAAGCCTAGCATCCGTCTCGACCTCTCGAGCAAAACTGCAACGTAAACCATAGTTGAGGCCATCAATGAACCTCCCGATCATCTCTCTCTTGGTGGGCACTAACCATATAGCATGACAATCCAAATCTACGATTCTCATCTCATATTGAGTCACAGTCATATCTCTCTAGCGTAGCTGCTCAAAAACTCTACGCAGCTCCTCTCTTCGAGTCTGTGGAGCAAACTTCTCTAAGAAGAGAACTAATAACTCATGCCATGTAAGTGGATCTGTGCCAATTGGCCTGATTAACTCATAGGTTTTCTACCATTTGTAGGCTGCCAGTCAGTTGAAAAGTATTAAATGCAACTCCATTGATATCCAAAATACCCGCTATGCAAAGAAACCGTTGACATCGATCTAGAAAATCCTGAGCATCCTCTAACTCTAATCCGCTGAGCTCTGGAGGCTTAAGCCTCCAAAGACACTCCAATTTTTTCTGCTCCTCATCATTCATAGGTGGACCAACCTCGGCCCGTGCAACAACAACCGGATGAACTAGCACATCTGGCGTCAGGTCACTCTGAGCTAGCTGCTTTGGAGTATGTGAGGCAGGAGTCTGGGCACCTCCCCCAACCTGTGAGGTGGCTAGTGCAGCTGGAATTGAAACCTCCTAAGCTAGGCTCGTGCACACAGCCAAAATCTGGGCTAAGACCTCCTAAACGCGAAGAATAATAATGGGCATTGCTGGTGTCTGAGCTGGTCCCACTAGCTCAATTGTATTTGGGACATGCTCCTCAGCAGGAGCAAATGGTGACTCCACAGGTGCTGCTTTGGCTATAGTGCACGCCACACCTCGGCCTCTACCGTGGCCCCAACCTCTCGCGGCCTTAACTAGTTGTACTGGTGGCCGTCCGACTGAATGAGTCCTTACCATAAATGAGAGAATATGAGAGTCAAGTTTCAAACTTCGGAAATAACAATTTCGCATGATAAAAATGTAAGAAAGTGAAGTTTCTTAATGGTTCGGTAGCCTCTCGAAGATAAGTACTGACATCTCCATAGCGATCCACAAGACTCTACTAAACTTGGTCATGACTTGTGATACCTAAGCAACCAAGTTCTCTGATACCAACTAGTCATGACCTAACTCCCACCGGAACCGCGACGATGCTTAACACTACTTCCCAGGAAATCCAATAACCGTATGAGAACAATGAATATGATTAAACAAGATAAACTGAACATGGAAAACATCATGAAATAACTAAGAACATAACTGTAATACTGCTACAACTATTCCCAAAATCTGGCATCAACGAGTACATAAGCACTACCAAGTATCAAAATACAAGACCATATTCTGAATACAACTGTTTGAGTAGTAGAACAGTAAAAATAAATAATGAAAGAGAAATTCAAGATTTGCATATGGAATGGCAGCTACCTCGTAGTCTCCCAAGCCGGTAGCAACAAAACTCCAGATATCATCTAATCCGAAAGCACATAGATATGTACATGAAGTGTAGAGTGTAGTATGAGTACAACAACCCCAGGTACTCAATAAGTAACAACAATAACCTTGGGTTAAAAACAGTGACGAGCTTAGAAGAAATAGTTAGAGATCAACATTTAACAACCGACAACAACTCCGAATATAAAGGGAGAAATATAAGTAATTAACTCAATGATGCTATGTTCGATTTGTTCAAAAATATAGGAATTTAGACATGCTTTCAAGAATAACAATTGAGGTCCATCAAAAAAACATTTTATTTATCAGCTAGCATGAGAAAAGTACATCTTTATGCCGACATGTCAAGTATACATGTCAAAACAACAGTACCACTATGGATCCATCAATAAAAATCAAACTTAACATTTAACAGGTGCCTGGCATAAAGCCCATCATCAAGCGCGTATATAAAACACTGTGCCTGTGCCTACTGCTGGCATGTCAGACTCCGGAGGGGAGAATCCTGCCAAGCACTAAGCAAAATCATTTAGCCCAATACTGAGGCATGGTGCACGCGTCTCCCCAAAAAAATAACACTAAGCCCTATATTGGCCTAAAGTACGCGTCAGCTCAAAATCAATGCCAAACTAACTATGGCCCAAACTCAGTCATTTGCCATTCAAGTCTCAGATAAAAACATCTTCACAATATTCAGTTTAATAGTGATACATATAAGAGGCATCTACAACATGTGAGGAATCAAATAGAAGCACTAAGATAGATATATTATACACGGATATGGCCTCAAGACAGAGAACATGTGTACAAACAAGGTAAATAGCTCATAAACAGCAAGAGTAGCCTTACCAGGTCTCAAACAAATAGCACATAACCTAGACATGATGTCTAACATGAATTATAGTTCAAACAACCAAACATGTAGGAAAAACACGGATATAGACTAAAATAAGTCCGGTAATAGACTAAAAGCGACCTTAGATCATGAACACATCGGTGCACGTACACACGCCCGTCACCTAGTGATTTACATTACACCCCAATACCTCTCATAACGTAGTTCCCAGGGTTAATACCGTCAAATCCAAGTTTAAAAATGTTACTTACCTTAAAATGAGTAAATCAATACTCCCAAAAGTCCTTCGCACGCATAACAGCCTCCGAAGGATTCGAATCTAGTCACAAACTACTTAATATAATCAAATAATACCGTAGGAAACAAATTCAAACAATAAATTTTCGATCTTTATCAAACTCAAAAAGTTAACCCCGGGCTCACATCCTGAAACCCGTTCAAACTCAGAAATACTAAAAACCCAATCAATTACGGGTTCAACCATACCAATTTAATCTAATCCCAACCTCGATTCGACATTTAAATCCTTAGTTTTTACTTTAGGAAGTTCTTACCAAAAATCCCCCCATTTTTTCACTTTAATTCACCACTAAAATGATAAAATCTAAGATAGAATCATGAATAATGAGCAAAATGAGTAAAAAATACTTACCCCGATCTAAATCATGAAAATCCCCTCCAAAATCACCGAAAACCGAGCTCTACAATTCAAAATATGATATAATAACTGTAACCCTCTGTCACGACCCCAAATCCTAACCGGTCGTGATGACGCCTATCATGGAACTAGGCTAGCCAACCATTTCAGACTATCAATATAAATATCATAATTTCCCCAAAAATCCAACCGATTTTAAAAATATCAGAAAGAGATAGACAAAATACACACTTCCCCAAAACTTGGAGTCAACTGTCATGAGCATCTAAGACTGAAAATATAATGTACAACATAGTGACTTGATACAACAAAAGTCTGAGGTACAAAAGACCAAAAGAAACTAAAATACGAGGGAAGGAAATGAGGTGAGCTGGGGACGCTGAGCAGCTACCTCAATCCTTGAACAACTCCAAGCTCGTCCGAAAATCAACTAGTGAGATGGTCCGGTACTTGGATCTGCATACAGAGGTGCGGAGAGTAACGTGAGTACGCCAACTCAGTAAGTAATCAATGTAACTAAAAACTTGAGTGTAGTGACGAGCAATTTAAATCATGTAAATCCATATAATGAATAACAGTGGGAATGGATAAATCAAGTCAGAAATATACAATTCCGAATATTTCATAAAAACTCTGGTTTCCATTTAAAATTCTCGTAGGAAAACTTTTATCTAACATTTATTATCAGAGTCTCAGTGTAAAGAAGAGTGAAAAACAGCATTTTCGTAAAGTATAAGCCCCTCGGGCACAATATCACTCACAATAAAGCCTCTCGGGCAAGAATCTCAGTCACTCGTGACTTCACTATCAGTATCTCATGCTCTCACTTAACAATCGTACTCAGTAAGTACCATGAACACACACAACTGCTGCGGCGGGCAGCCCGTTCCACTATATATATGCATACATATATATTTTTACTGCTGCGGCATGCAACCCGATCCATATATATAACATATATTGCTGCGTCGTGCAACCCGATCCATATAATAGTCGACTGCGCTCACTGGGGATGTACTGACTCCTGGAGGGGCTCCTTCAGCCCAAGCGCTATATCTGCTACGGCGTGCAGCCCGATCCAATATGTATATAATCTATGTTGTTGCGGCGTGCAGCCTGATCGACATATAACATATAACATATATATTTCTGCAGTGTGCAGCTTGTCCCATAACTATCCTCACATACTCGACGCTCGGCCTAACACACATTTATACTGCTGCGACATGCAGCCCGATCCATAGCTATCCTCACATGCTCGGATCTCGGCCTGACTTAGTCACCCTAACAAGCTACTTGGGCAATTTATCTCAACTCACGGGACTCAGCCCCAAATACTTTCAAAGTTTTCAAAGCAGCGTGATAACAGTGAAAATAACAACAAGTAGGAAACAATGACTGAATTCACTATTTAATAACAGAATAGTGGTAGAATAGTGTAAAAGTACCCCCTGAGGGTCTAAATAGGTCGGCACAAGGCCCCAAACATAGCTCACAGCCCATAAACAAGTATAAACTTCTGAAAGACAGAATGTCGTAAGGTTTCAAATCGAATATGCATTTTAATAGTCGCTACGGGACGGACAAATTCACAATCCCTATAGGTGCACGCCCCCATGCTCGTCACCTAGCATGTGCTTCACCTCATTTATCAACACAATATCAATAACGGAGTGTCATACCCTCAGGTTTAGAGTTACAATCATTACTTACCTCGAAACAGCCCAAAATCTACTCCGTGATGCGCTTGACCCTTGAATTGGCTCCCAAAAGCTCTAAATCTAACCAAAATCAGATTAACATCATCAATACACGCTAACAGAACAAAACCCAATTGAAAGATATAAATTTTAACACATTTCTCGAAATTCATCCAAAACCGAGCCCCGGGACCTCATATCAGAACTCAATAAAATTTACATCACTAGAATCCTCACCCACCCACGATTCTATACATACCAAAAACTCCACAATCAGACCATAATTACCCATTCAAATCACCAAAAGAATTTCCAATCTTCCTCCCCATTTTTCCACTTTAGTTCTTCAAATTACAAGCCTAATCCGAATCAAAATAGCATAGAAACGAGTTATATAGTCCGGGAATTTACCTCCACTGAAGACCCTCGAATACCTTCTCAAATTTGCTCTCAAATAAGCTCCACCCGCATGCAACAATGGAAGAATAACCAAAATTTCGCGGAGGAATTCTTTTATACTATTCTGCCCAGTTAATCCGCACCTGCGGACCTTTCCTCGCACCTGCGGACCCGCACCTGCGGACTCCTTTCTCGTACCTGCGAAAACCCACTAACAACCCCTTTCTCGCACCCGTGGTCCCTTTCTCGCACCTGCGGTCCCTTTTCCGCACCTGCGGCTTCGTAGGTGCGGCCAATTCTTTGCACATGCGGACTCCTCTTGCCTAGACTCTTTTCGCACCTTCGGCGTCGCACCTGCGGCTGCCCATCCGCAGGTGCGGCCACACCAGTAGCTTAACACCAGCAGCTATCTGCTGCAAATTTCCCAAGTTCAAACCTCCGCCAACCATCCGAAATTTATCCCGAGCCCCTCAGGCCCTCAACCAAACATACCAATATACCCCATATCATCATTCAAACTTAGTCGAGCCTTCAAAACACCAAAAACAACACGAAAACACCAAAATTACATCAAATTCAAGACTATGAACTTTGAAACTTCTAAATTTCGCCAATGATGCCGAAACCAGCCAAAACACATCTGATTGACCTGAAAATTTGCACACATATCCAAAATGACATTACGAACGTGTTCCAACTTCCGGAATTCCATCCCGACCCCGATAGCCTATTTTTCACTGCCGATCAGAAATTGCCAAAAACTAAACTTCGCCAATTCAAGCCTAATTCTGCACCGTACATCGAAACTTCATTTCGAACACACTCCTATGTCCCAAATCACCTAAAAAAGCTATTCGAGCCATAAATCTGCATTCCGAGGTCGTTTACCAATAAGTCAACTCTCAGTTGACTTTTTTTCAACTATTAAGCTAATTTAAGAGACTAAGTGTCTCTGTTCTCACCACGACCACTCCGAACCCAAACCATCCGATTCAACACAACATAAACAGGCTAAGAAACATATGAAAAAGCAGAAATGGGGGAAACAGGGCTAATCTCATGAAACGACCGGCCGGGTCGTTACACCCTCAAATTGGGGTTTTAATAGTTTGCCCAGTCATTTCCCCTTCGCAAACGCGGAAGATGCCTCGCGTTCGTGAAGCACAAATCTCACCAGCTTCCAAATCTCATTCGCGAACGCGATGACCTACTCTGAAACGCGATGACTATAGACCCTATGCCTATGCGAACGTGATACCTCGTCCGCAAACGCAAAGGCTAAATGCTTGATACCCCAAGTTGGCCTCCCTTCTACCAAAATGCGACTCCCTGCTCGTTGTTGCACCCTATTTTGCACGAGTCAAAATAAGATTCAACTTGTAGTTTTCCTGTTGTTGATAAAAGAGACCTGCCACCTAATATTTAAAGGTAAACTACAGTACCTATTTGTTTATTAGATTATCATCCTATTGACCTGCTAACCGGTGAGATTTGGGTAAGGGTGCTTATTCTTCTAAAGGGAAGATGTTAGGAACCCCCTAAAATCTACCTGAGGTAGCTCGTTAGGGCTAGGTTGGGCTAAGGGAGGTAAGGGTTTATATTCTTCTTAGTTAGTGCTTAAGGTCTGAAACTTTTCTAAGCCTTGTCTTAAAAGTCTACTTGTTTTAAAAGAGGATTGTGTATGTGTTTCTAAAAGAGAGTATATGTTTTATAAAATCTTGTAATTCTTAAAAAGGGTCTTTTGAAATGTTCATGTCTACAAGTATCTTGGGACACCAAGGGCCATTATAAGTGATGGAGGCACGTATTTCTACAACCGTGTTTTCAAAAAGTTGCTTGCTAAATATGACGTATGTCACAAGGTAGCACCCCATATCACCCCCAAACTACCTGGAAATAAGGAGTGCACTAACCAAAATAGTTAACGCCACAAGAACTGATTGGGCGAAGAAACTTGATGATTCCCTCTGGGCCTACAGAACCACATTTAAAACACCAATCGATATGTCTCCATAAAAGTTGGTATTTGGTAAGGCCTGTCACCTGCCCGTCGAATTAGAACATCGAGCCTGGTGGGCATTGAAGCAGATGAATCTGGATTTTGATACTACTGGAGAAAATTGGATCACAGAATTACAAGAATTAGAAGAATTCAGAAGCCAAGTATTTGAAAGCACTAGGTTGTATAAAGAACGAATGAAAAGACTTCATGATAAAAATATTGTGGACCGGGATTTCAGACCAGGAGACAAGGTATTACTGTATAATTCAAGATTAAGAATGTTTCCGGGTAAGCTCAAGTCCCGATGGTCTGGACCGTTTAAAGTGGTCTACATATTTCCTTATGGTGCTGTGGAGATTACTGCTGAAAATGAGTCTAACACCTTCTAGGTCAATGGACAGAGATAAAAATATATGTGGGAATGACTGAAGCCAATGTGCTGGCTATTGTGCACCTGGGTGAAACTAAAACACCAGACGATCCTTAAATAGCTTTTATGCTGCGTCGTGCCGCGACGTTAAATCAGGCGCTTCATAGGAGGCAACCTATTGATTTGTTGTAATCGTCGTGCCACGACATTAAATAAGGAGCTTATTGGGAGGCAACCCAATGCGTAGTAAATCTTAGAGTAGCTAGAAATATTTCGTGTAATTATAGGTACTAACGAGCTTGCAGGTGAATTCGGGTGTAAGGAGGAGTGTTTTAGCATGACGGAAGGTGGGAACATAGCTGGGGTTAAGCCGACCTTAAGCCCCAAACGCCTGGCTAACGCCAGGGGGCAACTGGCATTAAGAATGAAACGCCTGGCTAACGCTAGAGGGTGTCTGGAGTTAAGAGTGAAACGCCTAGCTAACGCCAGGGGAAGGCTAGTGTTATGGCTAAAACGCTTGGCTAACGCCAGGGTGCCCGGGCTTTCTGATTAAAACGCACGACTAACGCCAGGTAAGTTCCCTCTTCCTATTTTTTCATCTCCCAACTCTCTCTCAAGCAAGTTTCACCCCCAAGCACACACCCAAACACGGATTGTCTCTCATACCCACATCAAAACACATAGTTTGACACACTCATCTTCACTTCTTCAACACACAGTAACACCCCATCATCACCCACCACATACACAAGATCTGCACGGTTAAATTTTGTGGTGCACTTCATCTGGCTAACACATCAATCCGTGAGGTAAAACAATGTTACTCAGAAGAGCCACCGGCAAGGGAAAGGCCACATCTTCGGCCCCACCGAAAACCAAATCAAAACCCCCACCACCTCAAAAGAAAAGAAAAGGAGGAGATGCTACTTCTAGCATGACTGGTGAGGAAGCAGTAGCTGCTGTGGCTGCTATGAGGCAGCGACCCGTTGGTCAAAGGGAATATGGTGTCAACAGCATACCACCACACTCTAGGAAATGGTATGCTCGTTGCGAGCCCAAGCATGTCCACCCGAAAGGAGCTATCAACGAGGGATGTCTCAGAACTAAATTCCCAGCAATTTGGAGGAGCATCTATGAATTGGGTCTGGGATATGTGTTCAAACACCATGACAACATCAACCTCAATTTAGTCCGGGAATTCTATGCAGGGTTTGACCCTAAGGACAAAGAAGAATTGGTGCCAATTCGTGGGCACTTGGTGGATTTTTCGGCCAAGGCCATATGTGATTTCTTAGGTGCACCAAATGTTCCGATGGAGCCTCTAGAGCAATTTATCCTCCATCCTAACTATAGATAAGTGAGGTACACACTTTGTGAGGTTGATTCCAAGGCTGCTTGGGTTCGGGATAGAACCACTAATCGCCATAAAAGGTTTCCCAAGAAGAAGATGAAGGCTGAAACACAGGTATGGCTGAAACTGATTAATGCACGGATACTACCGTGCACCCATGACACCTTAATCAGCCGAGAGAGGATTTGTGTGCTCTACTTATTCATGACAGGGAAGCAAGTGAATGTAGGACACCTGATTTGCTATCAAATGGGGTTGGTGCGTTCCAACAATAGAATTGATCGAATACCTTTCCCGAATTTCCTGACTTAGTTCCTGCTAGATAAAAAGGTAACGGTTGAGCCCGACTTTGACCACATTATTGATCAACAACTCACCCGGGAAACTGACATCACTGGTTTAAGGCTGAAAGAAGAGTCTTCACTGACCAATGCCGAGCGCAATGCCAGGGATGATAGCTTCATGGCCCATCTCTGTGGGATGATGGATTTGCAGTTGCGCATAGGAGGTCGTCCAGCGTCAGTTAATGAAAGGGATGAGTTGGATCAGAGATACCCACTCAATGCTCATGCTCAGCAGATGATAGGAGTAGGTGAGGGATACAGGCTCCCATATGATGAAGATATAAACACACCTGAAGATTCTGATGCAGAGCTAATGCGCTCGGATGAGGAAGATAATGGAGAAGATGAGTTTGAAGAGGAATGGAGAGCGTCCGATGATGAAGACGCTGAGTGACCAGGAAGTATCTCACACCTTGTTTTACTTCTTGCTGTGTCTATACATGATGCACTGAGGACAGTGCATGAACTAAGTGTAGGGTGCTGTATATATATGTTTTATTGTGAATCGTTTTGCTTGTTGAAATTGTGAAATTTGGTAGCGCAAGTTTTATTTTGTTTGTTTTTAGCGTTTATGTTCAATGAATGTTTGTAGTTTGTTTGTTTTTAGATTTTCTGTTTTTATTATTGTAAAAAAAAAAAAATATTAGAAATATGGGGACTCTTCCCGACGATGGATCTTTTAGACAGTTCTCTTGAGGGAAGTAAGTCTAACGAAAATACCAAAAAGATTTTTTGTTTTAGGTAGTCTAGTAAGTCCCCCTTGGTTTTTCTTTGGACCATGGTTCTTTTCCAAGGGTTTTTAATTGAACCGGGTGTAGGTAGTTTTTAATTTTTAGGAGTAG
>ML346492.1:0-24597 GCA_005239505.1 Nicotiana paniculata
TTCAACTCCTTCAACTCTGGCGGGTCCATATGATACGGCGGAGTAGAAATAGGCTGGGTTCCCTGAGTTAACTCAATACAAAAATCAATATCCCTATCGGGCGGCATACCCGGCAGGTCAGCAAGGTAAACCTCTGGAAACTCACGAACCATGGGCACCGACTCTAGGGAAGGAACCTCGGCTCTAGAATCACGCACATAGGCCAGATAGGCCAAAAACCCCTTCACGACCATGCGCCGAGCCTTCATATAAGAAATAACCCTACCAGAAGAATGACTAGGAGTTCCCTTCCACTCTAACCGAGGCACCCCTGGCAAAGCCAAGGTCACTGTCTTGGCATGCCAGTCCAGAATAGCATAATAGGGGGATAACCAATCCATCCCCAATATAACATCGAAGTCAACCATATCCAGAAGCAAAAGATCAACCCGAGTCTCCAGACCACCCATGACTACTAAGCAAGCAGGGTAGACTCGATCTACCACTATAGAATCACCCACTGGTGTAGACACATGCACAACAGTACTCAAGGAATCACGGGACATACCCAAATAAGGGGCAACATATGAAGACACATAGGAGAATGTAGAACCCGGATCAAATAACACCGAAGCCTCTCGGCTGCAAATGGAAATCGTACCTGTAATAACTGCATCAGAAGCCTCGGTATCAGGCCTGGCAGGAAAAGCATAGCACCGGGGCTGAGCCCCTCCAATCTAATCATCCCTGGGTCGACCTACTGCGGCCTGACCTCTACCTCTCGTGGCATATCCTCCACCTCTATAAGTCTGACCTCAACCTCTGGCACCCCGATTGTCACCCCTAGCTGGCTGAGGGGGTGGGGGTGCGCCTGGCATGGGAACCATGGCACGGGAACCCTGATACTGAGGACCACCAGAAGCTCGGGGACAATACTTGGAAATGTGCCCCAGAACACCACAAGAATAACACGGCCTCTACTGATATGGCTGGGGACTCTGGAACTGTCCCTGACGACCCTGGTAACCACCCTGATAACTCGAAAGCGGTGGTGCACTGATATGTGCTGGTGGTGCACCAATAGGAGCTGGTGGTGCACTGTGAGCTACCTGAAGTGATGAGTGATAGGTTCTGGGAGGATGACCTCTGCCTGAAGAATCCCTGCCCCCAGATGAGGCTCCACTGAAACGACCGAAGTGACGGGGCCTCTTGTCAGTCCCCTGACCACCACCCTGTGAAATAATCATCTCAATCCTCCTGGTCACATTGGCCGCATCCTGGAACGAAATGTCAGTTCCTGACTCTCAGCCATCTGAAGTTTGATAGGCCGGGGCGATCTCTCAATAAATCTCCGAACCTTCTCCCGATCAGTGGGGAGTATCATAAGAGCATGTCGGGCTAGAGTGATGAACCTGGTCTCGTTCTGAGTGACTGTCATAGATCCCTGCTGGAGATGCTCAAACTGCCTCCGAAGATCCTCCCTCTAAGTAACGAGAAGGAACTTCCCCAAAAATACCTCTGAGAACTGAGTCCAAGTCAAAGGTGCAGAACCAACTGGTCTGGCTAAGAAATAGTCTCTCCACCAAGTCTTGGCGGAACCCGATAGACGAAAGGTAGCAAAATCAACTCCATTGGACTCCACTATGCCCATGTTCCGAAGAACCTCATGACAGATGTCAAAATAATCCTGGGGATCCTCTGATGGTGAACTAGTAAAAGTAGCAGTGAATAACTTAGTGAACCTATCCAGTCTCCATAAAGCATTTGCTAACATAGCTGCTTCCTCTGCTACCGGTGCTTCAATACCCGGCTGAACTACTCCGGCTGGTTGAGGTGCCAGAGTCTGAAATTATGGAGTTAGCTGCTCTGGCGTGCGAGTGGCAGGAGTCTGGGTACCTCCCCCAACCTGGGAGACGGCTGGTGCAGTAGGAAGAAGACACACCTGTGCTACACTCTCCATGAGTCCGACTAGACGGACAAGAGCTTCCTGAAGCACTGGGGTAGCTATGAACCCCTCTGGGACCTGAGCTGGTCCAACTGGGACTGCCGGAACTGGGACCTCCTCGTCAGACTCGACCTGAGGGTCCTCCACTGGGCTGCTGCTCTAGGCTTAGCCAGGCCCAGGCCTCGGCCTATAGCACGGCCTCGTCCTCGACCTCGACCCCTCGTAGGAGCTGTAGCAGGAGTGTCGGGCTGCTGAGCAGAACCAAGGGAAGCACGCGTCCTCGCCATCTGCGAGAGAATTGAATAGAAACTCAATCAGTACTCATAATTCATATCGCACAACAGAGATGAAAAGAAATGTGGAGTCATCCTAACTTTGCAGCCTCTGGGGGATAAATACAGACATCTCCGTACCGATATCTCAGACTCTACCAAGTTTGTCCGTGAGTTGTGATACCTAAGCAACCTATTGCTCTGATACAAACTTGTCACGACCCGAAATCCCACCTTCGGGCCGTGATGGCATCTAATGTTGAACCTGCTAGACAAGCCAACGTGTACAGTTAAACTAACATGATAATACCGAATTCAGAATAAGCTAAAACAATTCACAATTTAATAGCCGGAATAGATAAAGTTTCAAAGCTAAGTAAAGACAACATAATACAACGTCGCGATAATTCCCCAAAACCTGGAATCACAAACTCACGAACTGTCTATAGGAATGCTAAATACAAATTCTGAAAGGAAATACATGACTGTCTCTGAAAACTAGAGAAAAGACAAGACAAAAATAAAGAACTAGGGATAGGAGAGACGCCAAGGCTCACGAACGCCAACGTGTATACCTTGAAGCCTCTAAGGTGTACTGAAAATGACTCCCTCAATGCTGTCCACTGGGTCCAGGTGCGGGATTTGCACAACAATAAGATGTGCAGTGTAGCATCAGTACAACCGACCCCATGTCCTAAGTAAGTGCCGAGCCTAACCTCGGCCGAAGTAGTGACGAGGCTAGACTTGACAAAAAATGTCAACCTGTCCTATTCTACAACATATATCGTGGAAAAACAAGGAAAGAGATAAACGAATACGTAGGGAGATACGTGAGCAGACAATGGGGTAACAAGTGAGATAGAGCAGTTAATTAAGCACATAGGAACAAACAAGAAGGCAATTTATCAGAAATATGCTAATGAAACAAATATTATGCCAGAAATGTAATTAATGGCATGGCATCACCCTTCGTGCTTTTACTCTCTTCCTCACAATGCAATTGTACGATGTAAGATAACATGAATCATGGCACGACATCACCCTTCATTATTTTACCCTCTTCCTCACTGTGCAATATATGATGAATCGATGTAAATCATGGCACGACATCACCTTTCGTGCTTTTACTCTCTTCCTCACAATGCAATGTACGATGTAAGATGACATGAATCATGGCACGACAACACCCTTCGTGCTTTTACTCTCTTCCTCATGATGCAATGTATCATGTATGGAAATGTAATCATGTCACGGCATCAACCTTCATGCTTTTAAATATAAATCATGGCACGGCATCACCCTTCTTGCTTTTACTCTCTTCCTCACTATGCAATATATGATGTAATCAATGTAAATCATGGCACGACATCACCCTTCGTGCTTTACACTCTTCCTCACCAATGCAATGACAATTATCAAAATGGCAAGGAATGCAACATAGTGGAATCACAAATCATGATCACCCGACAAGGGAAAAATGTCAGTCATTATCATAACAAATTGCTCGGCAAGGGTCTAAGCTATAACCAACCTTTTCAAGTATATCCTTTATAGTTGGGTCCTCAATAGGACAATTACATCACAATTTGATCAACAAGTGTTTTCAACAACAATCAACTTTCAAGTAGAGATAAATTCATAATACAGTGGATATGGGAGTAAGGACAAGAATTTCATCAAAAATGGACTCACGGGCATGCTTGACACACGGGCATGCTTGACACACAATGCATAGGTACTCGTCACCTCACCTATGCATTGAACATGATAAACACTTAGCACATAGCCTACGATACCTATTCCCTCACCAAAGTTAGGCAAGACACTTACCTCGGGTCCAAAAATAACAATCAAGCCTCTAACACCGCCTTTCCTTTTGAATTCAACTCCAGAACAACAATATCTAGACATAATTAACTTAAGTATATCAATAACGACTCAACAATTTGATCCCATAGCCTAATTATCCATTTCCCAGCATTCTTCCAAAAATACCAAAATTTGACCCCGGGCCTGGTCGGTCCAAACACGAGGTTCGGATCAAAACTCGATCACCCATACCCCCACGAGTTCAAATATATGATTTATTTTGAAATCCGACCCCAAATTGAGGTTGAATTACCCAAATCCCATAATCCCTAACTCTACCCAAATCCCCTAATTTCTACTTTGTTTTCATGATTTTAGGCATAGATTCTAGTGATTAGTTGATGAAAGTGAGAAGAAATGATATTAAGAACACTTACCTATGGAGCTATGATGATGGAGGTCTACAAATTTCGCCTAAGGAGAGTGGGGAAGAAGGTGGGTTGAGAAATGTGGTGAGAATCCCGTAATTTTTCTATTTTTAAATTCACTAGGCGATTTTACTCTACGCGATCGCGGAAAGGGAGTTGCGATCGCATAGAGTACTGGGTTTTAGACCTACGCGATCGCGAACAAGAGACTGCGATCGCGGAAGTACTGGACACTGACCATCACGGTCGCGACCAAGCAATCGCGTTCGCGTAGAGCAACACACTGCCCCGCCCCCAGATCCCCTTAACGCTATGCGATCGCGTGAGGCCCCTCACAATCGCGTAGAGCACCACCCCCAGGCACTGCGATCACGTCCAAGGCCCTGCGTTCGCGTAGGGTAATTTACCACCCCCAACCATAGACACATCGCGATCGCGGAGAGCAAAATATAGAACACCAGCAACAAATCAAAAACCAGATTTTTCCTAAGTTTAGCACCCCTACACCTACCCGACACCTACCAGACACTCACCCGAGCCCTCGGGGCTCAAAACCAAATATACACGCGACTTCAAAATCATCCTACGAACTTATTTGAATAATTAAACCACTAAAATAACACAAAAACAATGAATTAAGCTAAAAAATCCATAGAATTTTCTCAAACTTCATAAACTTCTATATTCTTCAATTTTGATCCGAAACACGTCAAACCAAGTCCGTTTTACACCAAATTTCACAGATAAATCGCATAACATATATTAAACCTGTTCGGGGCCCCGGAACCATGATATGGGCCCGGTAACTCAGATTTCACATCAAAGTTCATTTTCATAAGTCTTTCTTATTTTCAGAAAACAATTTTCTTTAAAAATTCATTTCTCGGGCTTGGGACCTCGGAATTCGATTCCGGGCATACGCCCAGGTCCCATATTTTCTTATGGACCCTCCGAGACCGTCAAATCACGGGTCCGGGTCCGTTTACCAAAAATGTTGACCAAAGTCAACTTTATTCCATTAATTATCATAAATTCAACAGTTCAACACATTTCCACATAAAAACTTCCCGGCTATGTGATCAAGATGTGCACGCACATCGAGGTGAGATTACGGAGGCTTTCGGGGCCTCGTAACACAGTTTCTACTAAATTACACAAGATAACCTTTTGGGTCATCAAAATCTCCACCTCTAAAACAACCGTTCATCCTCGAACGGACATAGAAAAGTACCTGAATCAGGGAAAAGGTGGGGATAACGGTCCGCATATCGGGCTCGGACTCCCAAGTAGCTTCCTCAATAGGCTGGCCTCTCCATTGAACACGAATCGAAAGATAACCCTTCGATCTCAACTGTCGCACCTGCCGATGTAATATGGCTACTGGCTCCTCCTCATAAGACAAATCCTTGTCTAGCTGGACACCACTGAGGTCAAGTACATGAGATGGGTCCGCAATGTCCCTCCGGAGCATAGACACGTGAAATACCAGATGCACGGCTGACAAACTAGGTGGCAAGGCAAGTATGTAGGCCACCTCTCCTACCTTGTCCAGAATATCAAATGGACCAATGTACCTAGGGCTCAACTTGCCCTTCTTTCCGAAGCTCATCACGCCCTTCATGGGCGACACTCGAAGAAATACCCGGTCGCCTATCATAAATGCCAAAACACGAACTCTGGGATCCGCTTAATTCTTCTTGGACTGAGCTGTACGAAGTCTATCCTGAATGATATTCACCTTGTCTAAGGCATCCTGGACTAACTCAGAACCCAACAATCTAGCCTCTCCCGGCTCAAACCATCCGACTGGAGACCGACACCGTCTACCATACAATGCCTCATATGGAGCCATCTGAATGCTCGACTGATAGCTGTTGTTGTAGGCAAGAACTGGTTCCATGAGCCACCAAAGTCAATAACACAAGCTCGCAACATATCCTCCAAAATATGAATAGTACGCTCGGACTGCCCGTCCGTCTGAGGATGAAATGCGGTGCTCAAATCAATCTGGGTGCCCAACTCTCGCTGAAATACTCTCCAGAAATGGGAGGTAAACTGAGTACCGCGGTCTGATATAATGGATATGGGCACACCAATGTAGTCTAACAATCTCTCTCATATAGATCCTTGCCAACTTCTCTGCTGAATACGAAACTGATACTAGAATGAAGTGCGCTGACTTGGTTAGCATATCCACCACGACCCATACTGCATCAAACATCCTCTGAGTCCGTGGGAGTCCAACTACAAAGTCTCTGGTGATACGCTCTCACTTCCACTCGGGAAGCTGAATCTACTGCATCAGACCACCGGGTCTCTGATGCTCGTACTTAACTTGCTGACAATTCAAGCACCGAGCTGCATAAGCTACAATATCCTTCTTCATTCTACGCCACCAATAATGTTGTCGCAAGTCCTGGTACATCTTTGCGGC
This sequence comes from Nicotiana paniculata, assembly GCA_005239505.1. Classification (NCBI taxonomy): domain Eukaryota; kingdom Viridiplantae; phylum Streptophyta; class Magnoliopsida; order Solanales; family Solanaceae; genus Nicotiana; species Nicotiana paniculata. The sequence continues at coordinate 6,868 of ML346492.1, forward strand.
GCCCGGATGAATGGAATATCGGGAACTGTGGGCCTCCTGTAGTATCAACTCACGAATACCATCCACATCAGGTACACAAATCCGTCCTTGCATCCTCAAAACTCCCTCAACATCAACCATAACCTGCTTGGCATCTCCGTGCCTGATTCTATCTTTAAGAACACATAAATGGCGATCATCATACTGCCTAGCCCGAATACGGTCATACAAAGAAGAACGGGTTACTGTATGGGCCAAAACACTACCAGTCTCAGAAACCTCCAATCTAACAAACCGGTTGGCTAACGCTTGAACATCCAAAGCAGGAGGTCGCTCTCCGACTGATAAATAGGCAAGACTACCCATACTAGCTGACTTCCGGCTCAAAGCATCGTCCACCACATTGGCCTTCCCCGGATGATAAAGAATGGTAATATCATAATCCTTCAGCAACTCTAGCCATCTCCTCTATCTCATGTTCAACTCATTTTGTTTAAACAAATACTGTAAGCTCTTATGATCCGTGAACACCTCACATGGCACACCATACAAGTAATGCCTCCAAATCTTCAATGCATGCACAATAGCTGCTAACTCCAAGTCATGAACTGGATAGATCTTCTCATGTACCTTCAACTGACGAGAAGCATAGGCTATAACCTTTCCATCCTGCATCAACACTGCACCAAACCCAATCCGTGAAGCATCACAATACATGGTATACGATCCTGATCCTCTGGGTAAAACTAACACTGGTGCCGTGGTCAAGGCTGTCTTGAGCTTCTGAAAGCTCGGCTCGCACTCATTAGACCATCTGAATTGGGCACTCTTCTGAGTCAACCTGGTCATCGGGGCTGCAGTGGATGAAAAGCCCTCCACAAATTGGCGATAATAACCTGCTAAGCCCAAGAAACTCCGAATCTTTGTAGCTGAGGTGGGTCTAGGCCAATCTTTGACTGCTGAAATCTTCTTGGGATCCACATGAACACCCTCTGACGATACCACATGGCCTAGAAATGCAACTGAACTCAACCAAAACTCACACTTGAAGAATTTGGCATACAACTGACTATCCCTCAGAGTCTGGAAGACGACTCTAAGGTGCTGCTCATGCTCCTCTCGGCTGCGAGAGTATATCAATATATCATCAATGAAAACAATCACAAATGAGTCCAAATAAGGCTTGAACACTCGGTGCATCAACTCCATAAAAGCAACGAGGGCATTCGTCAGCCCAAATGACATCACCATGAACTCATAATGCCTATAATGAGTGCAAAAAGTTGTCTTAGGGACATCGAATGCCCTAATCCTCAGCTGATGGTAACCAGATCTCAAGTCAATCTTGGAAAACACTGAAGCACCCTGAAGCTGGTCGAATAAATCATCAATCCTCGGCAAAGGATACTTGTTCTTTATAGTAACCTTATTCAACTGCCGGTGGTTAATACACATCCTCATCGAGCCATCTTTCTTCTTGACAAATAATACTGGAGCATCCCAAGGAGAGACACTAGGCCTAATGAAGCCTTTATCCAATAAATCCTGCAACTGATCTTTCAACTCCTTCAACTCTGGCGGGGCCATACGATACGGCATAGTAGAAATAGGCTGGGTGCCCTAAGCTAACTCAATACAAAAATCAATATCCCTGTCGGCCGGCATGCCCGGTTGGTCAGCAGGGAAAACCTCTGGAAACTCACGAACCACGGGCACCAACTCCAGGGAAGGAACATCGGTGCTAGAATCGTGCACATAGGCCAGATAGGCCAAATAACCCTTTCCGACCATGCGTCGAGCCTTCATATAACAAATAACCCAACCATAAGAATGACTAGGAGTTCCCTTCCACTCCAAACGAGGCACCCCTGGAAAAGCCAAGGTCACTCTCTTGGCATGACAGTCCAGAATAGCATAATAGGGGGATAACCAATCCATCCCCAATATAACATCGAAGTCAACCATATACAGAAGCAAAAGATCAACACGAGTCTCCAGACCACCCATGACTACTAAGCAAGCACGGTAGACTTGATCTACCACTATAGAATCACCCACCGGTGTAGACACATGCACAATAGTACTCAAGGAGGGGCATACTCAAATAAAGGGCAAAATATGAAGACACATAGAAGAATGTAGAACCCGGATCAAATAACACTGAAGCCTCTCGGCTGTAAATTGAAATCGTACCTGTAATAACTGCATCAAAAGACTCGGCATCAGGCCTGGCAGGAAAATCATAGCACCGAGGCTGAGCCCCTCCAAACTGATCATCTCTGGGTCGACCTACTGCGGCCTGATCTCTACCTCTTGTGGCATATCTTTCACCTCTATGAGTCTGACCTCTACCTCTAGCACCCCGATCGCCACCCCTAGCTGGCTGAGGGGGTGGGGGTGCGCCAGGCGCGGGAACGAAATGTCAGTACCTGACTCTCTAGCCATCTGAAGTCTGATAGGCTGGGCCAATCCCTCAATAAATCTCCGAACCCTCTCCCGATCAGTGGGGAGTATCATAAGAGCATGTCGGGCTAGAGTGATGAACCTGGTCTCGTACTGAGTGACTGTCATAGATCCCTGTTGGAGACGCTCAAACTGTCTCCGAAGGTCCTCTCTCTGAGTAACAGGAAGGAACTTCCCCAAAAATACCTTTGAGAACTGAGTCCAAGTCAAAGGTGCAGACCCAGCTGGTATGGCTAAGCAATAGTCTCTCCACCAAGTATTGGCGGAACCCGATAAACGAAAGGTTGCAAAATCAACTCCATTGGATTACTATGCCCATGTTCCGAAGAACTTCATGACAACTGTCCAAATAATCCTGGGGATCCTCTGATGGTGAACCAGTAAAAGTAGCAGTGAATCACTTAGTAAACCTATGCAGTCTCCACAAAGCATCCGCTGATATAGCTGCTCCCTCTGCTACCGGTGCTACAATACCCGGCTGAGCTACTCCGGCTGGCTGAGGTGCCGGAGTCTGATACTGTGGAGCTAGCTGCTCTAGCGTGCGAGTGGTAGGACTCTGGGTACCTCCCCCAGTCTGAGAGACGGCTGGTGCAGTAGGAAGAAGACCTGTCTGTGCTACACTCTCCATGAGTCCGACTAGATGAACAAGAGCGTCGTGAAGCACTGGGGTAGGTATGAACCCCTCTGGGACCTGAGCTGGTTCAACTGGGACTGCCGGAACTGGGACCTCCTCGTCAGACTCGACCTGAGGGTCCTCCACTGGGGCTGCTGCTCTAGGCTGAGCCAGGCTGCGGCCTCGGCCTATAGCACGGACTCGTCCTTGACCTCGACCCCTCGTAGGAGCTATAGCAAGAGTGTCGGGCTACTGAGCGGAACCAAGGGAAGCATGCGTCCTCGCCATCTACGAGAGAATAGAATAGAAACTCAATCAGTTTTCAGAATTCATATTGCACGACAGAGATGAAAGGAAATGTGGAGTCATCCTAACTTTGCAGCCTCTGGGGGATAAATACAGACATCTCCATACCGATCCCTCAGACTCTACCAAGTTTGTCCGTGAGTTGTGAGACCTAAGCAACCTAGTGCTCTGATACCAACTTGTCACGACCCGAAATCCCACCTTCGGTCCGTGATGGTGTCTAACGTTGAACCCGCTAGACAAGCCAACGTGTACAGTTAAACTAACATGATAATACCGAATTCAGAATAAGCTAAAACAATTCACAATTTAACAGCGAAAATAGATAAAGTTTCAAAGCTAAGTAAAGACAACATAATACAACGTCGTGATAATTCCCCAAAACCTGGAGTCACAAACTCACGAACTGTCTATAGGAATGCTAAATACAAAGTCTGGAAGAAAATACATGACTGTCTCTGAAAACTAAAGGAAAGACAAGACAGAAATAAAGAACTAGGGATAGGAGAGACGCCAAGGCTCACGAACACCAGGGGGTATACCAAGAAGCCTCTAAGGTTTACTGAAAGTGACTCCCTCAACGCTGTCCACTGGGTCCGGGTGCGGGATTTGCAAAACAATAAGATGTGCAGTGTAGCATCAGTACAACCGACCCCATGTACTGAGTAATGCCGAGCCAAACCTCGGCCGAAGTAGTGACGAGGCTAGACTTGACAACAAACGTCAACCTGTACTATTCTACAACATATATCGTGGAAAAACAAGGAAAGAGATAAACGAATACGTAGGGGGATACGGGAGCAGACAATGGGGTAACAAGTGATATAGAGCAGTTAATTAAGCACATAAGAACAAACAAGAAGGCAATTTATAAGAAATATGCTAATGAAACAAATATAATGCCAGAAATGTAATTAATGGCACGGCATCACCCTTCGTGATTTACTCTCTTCCTCACAATGCAATGTACGATGTAAGATAACATGAATCATGGAACGGCATCACCCTTCGTGCTTTTACTCTCTTCCTCAGTATGCAATATATGATGTAATCAATGTAAATCATAGCACGACATCACCCTTCGTGCTTTTACTCTCTTCCTCACAATGCAATGTACGATGTAAGATAACATGAATCATGGAACGGCATCACCCTTCGTGCTTTTACTCTCTTCCTCACAATGCAATGTACGATGTAAGATAACATAAATCATGGCAGGGCATCACCCTTCGTTCTTTTACTCTCTTCCTCACGATGCAATGTATCATGTATGGAAATGTAATCATGGCACGACATCAACCTTCATGCTTTTAAATATAAATCATGGAACGACATCACCCTTCGTGCTTTTACTCTCTTCCTCACTATGCAATATATGATGTAGTCAATGTAAATCATGGCACGACATTACCCTTCGTGATTTACACTCTTCCTCACCAATGCAATGAAAATTATCAAAATGGCAAGGAGTGCAGCATAGTGGAATCACAAATCATGATCACCCGGCAAGGGGAAAATATCAGTCATTATCATAACAAATTGCCCGGCAAGGGTTTCAGCTATAACCAACCTTTTCAAGTATATCCTTTACAGTTGGGTCCTCAATAGGACCATTACATCACAAATTGATCAACGAGGGTTTTCAAAAACAATCAACTTCCAACTAGAGATAAATTCATAATACATTGGATATGGGAGTAAGGACAAGAATTTCATGAAAAATGGACTCACGGGCATGCTTGACACACAATGCATAGGTACTCGTCACCTCACATATGCATTGAACATGATAAACACTTAGCACATAGCCTACGATACCTATCCCCTCACCAAAGTTAGGCAAGACACTTACCTCGGGTCCAAAAATAGCAATCAAGCCTCTAACACCGCCTTTCCTTTTGAATTCAACTCCGGAACAACAATATCTAGACATAATTAACTTAAGTATATCAATAACGACTCAATAATTTGATCCCATAGCCTAATTATCCATTTCCTATCATTATTCCAAAAATATCAAAATTCTACCCCGGGCCCGGTCGGTCCAAACACGAGGCTCGGACCAAAACCCGATCACCCATACCCCCACAAGTTCAAATATATGATTTGTTTTGAAATTCGACCCCAAATTGAGGTTGAATTACCCAAAATCCCTAACTCTACCCAAATCCCCTAATTTCTACTTTGTTTTCATGATTTTAGGCCTAGATTCTAGTGATTAGTTGATGAAAGTGAGAAGAAATGATGTTAAGAACACTTACCTTTTCTTCAAATTTCGCCTAAGGAGAGTGGGAAGAAGGTGGGTTGAGTAATGTGGTGAGAATCCCGTAATGTTTCTATTTTTAAGACTTTAAATTCACTAGGCGATTTTACTCTACGCGATCGCGGAGAGTACTGGGTTTTAGACCTACGCGATCGCGGAAGTACTGGACACTGACCATCGCGGTCGCGACCAAGCGATCGTGTTCGTGTAGAGCAACACACTGCCCCGCCCCCAGATCCCCTTAACGCTATGTGATCATGTGAGGCCCCTCGCGATTGCGTAGAGCACCACCCCCAAGCACCGGGATCGCGTCCAAGGCCCTGCGTTCGTGTAGGGTAATTTCCCACCCCCAACCATAGACACATCGCGATCGCGTGAGTCACACCGCGATCGCTGAGAGCAAAACACAGAACACCAACAACAAATCAAAAACCATATTTTTCCTAATTTTAGCACCCCGACACCTACCCGACACTCACCCGAGCCCTCGGGGCTCAAAACAAAATATACACGTGACTTCAAAATTATCCTACAAACTTATTCGAATAATTAAACCACTAACATAACATCAAAAACAATGAATTAAGCTCAAAAATCCATAGAATTTTCTCAAACTTCATGAACTTCTAAATTCTCCAATTTTGATTCGAAACACGTCAAACCACGTCAAATCACGGGTCCGGGTCCGTTTACTAAAAATGTTGACCAAAGTAAACTTTATTCCATTAATTATCATAAATTCAACAGTTCAACACATTTCCACATAAAAACTTCCCGGATACGCGCTCGGGCTGTGCATGCACATCGAGGTGAGATTAACGGAGGCTTTCGAGGCCTCAGAACACAGTTTCTGCTAAATTACCTCATCACACAGGCTCTCGGCCTCACACGGTAATTACTCTCCAGTCTCACTCACATGGATCACAGATGCATCCATCAGCCCGAAACAATGATAAGTATGCATATGATTAACAATACTGAGACTGAGATATGAAGTGATATGCTATAACATGACTTAGTATATGAAATCAAATAATCACAAAATGAGACAGTAATATACGACCACTCGGATCTCAGCATTTTTGGCGTGAAGCCTACCATTTATACTTAACATGATTCCTAACAGGTTCACAATTACCACATTAACAGAAGCACATATATCATCAGGGAATAACCACTAAGCGGTGCCATGGGATAAGCCAGGCCACAAATACTCGGTGCACACCCACACGCCTATCACTTGGCATGCGTGTCACCTCAATTATAGTCATAAATCATTTAACTCGGGGTTTTGAACCGTCAAAACCAAGTTTGGAAACGTTCTTACCTCAAAACTGGCTAAAATAATATTCGCAGTGCCTTTGCCTCTAAATTCGGCCTCCGAGTGCTCCAAATCTACCAAAAATCATATGTATATCATTATAATATGCCAAGGAACGAACCCTAATCGAAATTTATCAAAAATACTCAAAAATCCCGAAATTGGTCAAACCCGACCCACGAGCCCACGTCTCGGAACTTGATGAAATTTACACCACAAAAATCCTCATCCTTCCATGAGTCTATACATACGAAGAACACTGAAATCGGAGTCCAAATGGCCCCTCAAATTCCCATGTTGAGGTCTCTAAATCACAAGCCCTAAATGCCTATTTAAGCACTGCTTTTCCCCAAAGTTCCACCACTAATCCGACCTTTAATCACATATAAACGAGTTTTAAGTCCAAAATCCTTACCACAATGAAGAACTATCGATTTCCCTCTTCAAAAACCCTTCAAAAACTTCAAACACAATGGTGAAAGAATGGCCAAAATTCGCTAAGGGTTCTTTTTATAGGTTCTGCCCAGCGATGATCGCACCTGCGGTCCTTTTCTCGCACCTGCGAAAATAACTTAAGTCCGGACTTTCGCACCTGCGACCAATCCTCCGCACCTGCGACTCCGCAAGTGCAGTCCAGGTCTCGCACCTACGACCTTTGCTGACCCAGCCAACTTCCGCATCTGCGGAGCCTTGTCCGCTTCTGCGAGCTCGCACCTGCGGTCCCCTATCCGCAGGTGCAGAAACACCAGAAGGTTTCCCACCAGCAAGTTACCCATCCGAACACAACCCGAGGCCCTCAAGACCCCAATCAAAAATACAAACAAGTCATAACTGATCAACCCGATTTAGTCGAACCGTCGGAACACCCAGATTAACATCGAAACACCAAATCAACCCATGATTCAAGCGTAAAGATATTCAAACTTCCGAAATTCACCAATGATGCCGAAACTACCCAAACCTCGTCCGAATGACATGAAAATTTGCACAAACATCTAGAATGACGTTACGAACCTGCTCCAATTTCCGAAATTCCATTCCGACCCCGATAGCCTATTTTTCACTGCCGATCGGAAATCGCCAAAAACTAACTTTCGCCAATTCAAGTCTGATTATACACCGGACCTCAAAATTACATTCCAAACACACTCCTAAGTCCCAAATAACCTAACGAAACTATCCGAGCCATAAAATCCGCATTCCGAGGTCGTTTACCTATAAGTCAACTCCCGATTGACTTTTCCAACTATTGAGCTCATTTTAGAGGCTGAGTGCCTTAATTCTCCCCATGACCACTCTGAACCCGAGTCAACCAACCCAACGCCACACAAAAGAGATGAACCACACAAGCAATGAAGTCTAAATGGGGGAAATAGGCTAAACTCTCGAAACGAATGGTCGGGTTGTTACATTCTCCCTCTCTTAAACAACTGTTCTTCCTCGAACGTGCCAAGAGTTGTTCCAAAAGCCATCAAACCGCCGAATAATCTTACCATGCACATACCCCGGGGGCGACCCCACGTCACCCTACCCCGCATCGATCTAAGAATACAACACATTCGAATGCCACTATATCCAACCTAATCCCTACGCCTTAGAACCCAAATCCCACGTCAGAACTTATCTACAAGATTAGAATCACGCCTCCACACATCGTATACACCTGAACCAAATCACACAAATATGAAAGAACACAACTCATACGTCCAAACACTATGATACCCAACTACTTTACCTTAATCAACTCCTCTAGAAGGCCACAACAAAACCGCACCATGTGTGCCTAAAACTAACGAATCGCCGCTCCCCGAAGCAAGGACGAGTAACCCCTAGATCATCCCGGAGCATAGATAAACTCAATAGCCAATAACTGACACCCTCACAATTGCTCTATGGAGTCAAACAATCCGATTTGGTGCAAAACACCTACATCAAGTCATACCTAAAATTATCATCTATCTGATCAAACTACGCCGAAACCGACCATACTCAGAAATGACACATCCACCCGGGTCTTCAAACCCCCAATACGTGCCACACACAACCGACACACGCGGTCCGTAACAACAACATACCTACAAGGGCGAGCACATGAACAGATGTAACAAAAGATTCATGGGGCGTATCCAGAGAATGGGCTAAAATATGATGAACATGTGAATATGAAAAACTGGAATCAAATAAGAACTGAAGCTTCTCGTGACAGACTGAAACAATACCTGGGATCACGGCATCAGAAGCCATCTCATCCGGTCTGGCTGAAAGTGCATAAAATCGGGCCTGATCACCACTGGATCGACCTCCCTCTCTAGGGCGACCCCTACCTGCCTGACCCCCACCTCTAGCTGCCTAGGCGCACGGTGCAGCTACTGAGTCTGAAATCGCGGGCTGACTCCTCTGTTGATAAGTACCTCTCCCAAGACGAGGAAAAAACCTCTTAATATGGCCCACATTTCCACACTCAAAGCAACCTCTCTCGGAGAATGGCACTGGGTACTGAAGGGAACCCCTAGCACCAGGATAACCACTGGAAGAACCAGACATAGATGAACTCTGAACTGGCAGGGCACTGAAAGATGGGTGCACCTGATGCAAACTGTGAGGATCATGACCAACTGATCCACCACGATAACCTGAGCGACCTGGCTGAGCCTGCCTGAATTGTCGGCCTCCGCCGAGCTGAGGCTGCCCCCTGAAGGAACCCCACCAAAACTCCCAGATCCTCGAGCCCTCTTGGCCTTCCTCTCGATCCGCTCCTGGCAGCGAACCGACTCAATCTCTCTGGCAATGTCAACCACCTCCTCAAAAGAAGAGCCAAATACCCTCTCCCTAGTCAGAAAAATCCGAAGCTGATAAGTGAGGCCATAAACGAACCTCTTGATTCTCTCCTTATCCGTGGGAACTAGACAAATAGCATGACGGGCCAACTTGGAGAACCTCATCTCATACTGCATCACCGTCATGTCCTCCTGACGCAACTGCTCGAACTCCCTACGCAGATCCTCCCTGCGGGACTGCGGTATATACTTCTCCAGGAACAGAATGGAGAACTGACGCCAGGTAAGGGGCGCTGCATCAGCAGGTCTACGCCTCTCATAGGCCTCTCCACCAAGCGAGTGCAGCTCCTATGAACTGGAAGGTAATAAATGGGACCCCACTAGCCTCCAGTATCCCTGTTGTGCGAAGGATCCTCTGACACTTGTCCAAAAAGACCAGGGTGTCCTCGCCCTCAGTACCACTAAAAATCAGAGGCTAGAGTCTACTAAACATCTCTAATCTACGCTGCTCGTCATCTGCCAAAGTTGGGACCACAAAATCCCGGGCTGGAGCAACCGGCTGGACTGGAACTGCCCCTGGTGTCTAAAGCCCCTGAGTAACCTGCTCAGGTGTCCGGGCAGCTGGAGTCTGAGTGCCTCCCCCGGCCTGAGAAGTAGCAGCAGTAGTAGCCATGGCGACGGCCTGTGCTAGGTTGGTGCACACCGTCAAAATATGGGCTAGGGTCTCCTGACGACTCGGAATCACAATGGGCACTGCTGGTGCCCGAGCCTCTCCCGCTGGGATCTCAACTGCAGGGACCTGATCCTGAGCAGTGGGAGGGTCCACAGGTACTGCCCCAGCTGTTGAGTGGGCTGCACCCCTCCCTCTGCCATGGCCTCGACCTCCAGCTGGTCCTGCTGGTGTCTGATCACCACGATCGGTAGCACAAGTCCTCACCATCTGTGAGAGAATGAAAGCAATAGAAGTTTATTTCCAGAATTAAACATAGTTGCACGACAGTTCAATAATGTGAATTTTTCCTAAGGGTTCTGTAGCCTCTCGAAGATAAGTACAGACGTCTCCGTACCGATCCGCAAGACTCTACTAAACCTGCTCATGACTCGTGAGACCTATTTAACCTAGCGCTCTGATACCATCTTGTCACGATCCGATTTCGGAGTCGTGATGGCGCCTGTCGTGGAACCAGGCAAGCCGCCCCTTTGTTTCTAAGCTAAATTCAATTTCCAGTAAAAATACAATTTTTAAACGAATTTATTGATAGTACTAAGAGTTTGAAGTTTAAAAACAATATTTAAAAAACAAAATTTAAAACCTCCAACCCCGGATCCGGTGTCACTCAGTCATGAGCTGCTATATCAATAATAGAGAAATGAAGAAATAGATAACATAGTCTCAAAATAAGTGCAACAAGTGGAATAAGGAGGAGAGACGAGGTCGCGATCGCCAGCTGCTACCTCGACAACTCGAATGAAAACTCTGACAGCTGCTCAATATCCACTACCGGGTCCCGGTGTACCTCGATCTGCACACAAGGTGCAGGGGGTAATGTGAGTACACCAACTCAGAAGTAACGAACTCAAGCTATGGGCTGAGAGGTAGTGACGGACAAAACCTTAAAATTTACAATAAACAGTATACAGAAATTAGACATGCTAACAGTTTATCAGAATGAGTAAATATGCCAAGTATGCTAGTATACTCTACATGCCATCATAAAAATATATGTATAAAACCAGTGTGGATATGTACATAGTGCTCACAACCCTCATACAGCAGTCCACTCAGTATTGTATATGGCTCTCAGACCCAGGGAAAAGTCCATCCCGGAATGTACATAATCTTTGGTGACCATAGTCACTCCGTACTGAGGAAAAAGGCCAATCCAACCCAACGGAGAAAGTCCATCTCCGGAATACAACACTCGGACAAGATCTATGTCCAGGGACGATCCATCCCTCACATGACATCCACTTCGGACACGATCCATGCCCAGGGAAAATCCATCCCTCAACATCAATTGCGCTCACTAGGGGTGTAAAGACTCCGGAGGGGCCCTAGTGACCCAAGCACCATATCAAGCCAACGAAGGCATGATTTAAGCATCACTGCGGTGTGCAGTCCGATCTCATAACTGTCTCAATAACAGGCTTTCGACATCACTCAGTCATTATTCTCCAGTCTCACTCACATGGATCACAGATGCATCCATCAGCCCAAAACAATGATAAGTATGCATATAATTAACAATACTGAGATTGAGATATGCAGTGATATGCTATAACAGTACTGAGTATATGAAATCAAATAATCACAAAATGAGACGGTAATATACAACCACTCGGGTCTCAGCCATTTCGGCGTGAAGCCTAGCATTTATACTTAACATGATTCCTAACAGGTTCACAATTACCACATTAAAAGAAGCACATATATCATCATGGAATAACCACTAAGAGGTGCCACGGGATAAGCCAGGCCACAAATACTCGGCGCACGCCCGTCACTTGGCATGCGTGTCACCTCAATTATAGTCATAAATTATTTAGCTCGGGGTTTCAAACCCTCAGAACCAAGTTTGGAAACGTTACTTACCTCAAAACCGGCTAAAATACTATTCCGCAGTGCCTTTGCCTCTAAATTCGGCCTACGAGTGCTCCAAATCTACCAAAAATCAGATGTATATCATTATAATATGCCAAGGAACGAACCTTAATCGATATTTATCAAAAATCCCGAAATTGGTCAAACGTGAACCCCAAGCCCACGTCTCGGAACTCGATGAATTTTACACCAAAAAAATCCTCGTCCTCCCACGATTCCATACATACCAAGAACACTGAAATCGGAGTCCAAATGGCCCCTCAAATTTCCATTATAAGGTCTCTAAATCACAAGTCCTAAATACCTATTTAAGCATTGTTTTTCCCAAATGTTCCACCACTAATCCGACCTTTAATCACATATATACGAGTTTTAAGTCCAAATCCTTACTTCAATGAAGAACTATCGATTTCCCTCTTCAAAAACCCTTAAAAAGCTTCAAACCCGAATAACAATGGTCAAAGAAATACCAAAATTCGCTAAGGGTTCTTTTTATAGGTTCTGCCCAGCGATGACCGCACCTGCGTCTTTTTCTCGCACCTGCGGTCCCAGGTGCGCACTTGCGAAAATGACTTAAGTCCGGACTTCCGCACCTGCGACCAATCCTCCGCACCTGCGACTCCGCAGGTACGGTCCAAGTCTCGCACATGCGACCTTTGCTGACCCAGCCAACTTCCGCATCTGCAGAGCCTTGTCCGCTTCTCCGAGCTCACACCTGCGGTCCCCCATCCGCAGGTGCGGAAACAGCAGAAGGTTTCCCACTAGCAACTCCAAAATGCCAAAAATCATGTGGTTACCCATCCAAACTCAACCCAAGGCCCTCGGGACCCCAACCAAAAATACAAACAAGTCATAACTGATCATCCGAACTTAGTCGAACCCTCGGAACACCCAGATTAAAATCGAAACACCAAATCAACCCATGATTCAAGCCTAAAGATATTCAAACTTCCGAAATTCACCAATGATGCCGAAACTACCCAAACCTCGTCCGAATGATATGAAAATTTACACACACATCCAGAATGACGCTACGAACCTGCTCCAATTTCCGGAATTCCATTCCGACCCCGACAACCTATTTTCCACTGCCGACCGGAAATCGCCAAAAACTAACTTTCGCCAATTCAAGCCTAATTCTACATCGGACCTCAAAACTACATTCCGAACACACTCCTAAGTCCCAAATCACCTAACGAAACTATCTGAGCCATACAATCTACATTCCAGGATCGTTTACCTATAAGTCAACTCCCGGTTGACTTTTCCAACTATTGAGCTCATTTTAGAGGCTAAGTGCCTTATTTCTCACCAAGACCACTCTGAACCCGAGTCAACCAACCCAACGCCACACAAAAGAGATGAACCACACAAGTAATGAAGTCAAAATGGGGGAAACGGGCTAAACTCTCGGAACGAACGGCCGGGTTGTTACAGGTTTAGGCTGGAATTTAGAGGCTTTTGGTTAAGGAAGGAAGTTGTTTTTGGGTGGTTGCTGCATTTTTTGAAAAGGGAAGAAGAAGATAGATGCTCTGTTTTTTCGTCCAGCCCCTTCTTTTTCATTTTTTCTTTGTCCAGCCCCTTTTTTCCTTATCTCCCCCCTAATTATGTGATGGGTGTGTAGATATAGGAGTAGGTATAAGGATTAATTGGTGGCTAAGAAAAAAGAGTGTGTATGGGCATGTGAGTTTTTGAGGGAGAGCATGTGAGTTTGTTACAAAAGATAAGGAAGAATCTTGCCACATGAAAATGACTCATTGACTCTTGCTTTAATTAATATTTTTTCTTTTCTTTTTTTTAAGAGTGTAAAATAAAAATACTAGCTAAATATTTTAAAATCAAGAACATATAATTTTTGTGATTTTTAATTTTCTTAAATAAAACCTACTAAAAATGAAATAAAGGTAAAAAAAAATATGTAGGTTAAACATAAAATTATTTACATACTTAAAAGTGTTGAAAAATTCCAAGTATGGTCAAAAATTAGGTGCTCACAACTATCCCCTCTTTGCTTGAAAACATGAAGAGTTTTCAAGCAAAGATAAAGTGAGCTGTGTGACTAATTTTTGACCATATCGTTATTCAAATAGGAAGAAAATAAAAGGAAAAGGTGCAACCAAGTCCTGGTTTTGGACAACCTACATATCCCGGGTTTTAAGGGAATCAGGTCGCGTGTAGTTCAAGGAGAATGATGGAGTACTAACTTCGAGAGTCGAGTGAGGTTCCGTTGAGGCTTCGGTCCGTGGCCCTGTTATTACATAAAAATCTAAAGGAACTAGACATGCCTATCAGCTATTAGTTACAAGATTCCTATTTATAAATCTTTTGAATCTTGATCTTGAGTCTTGAATGGTGCTTCATGCAGACTTTTGATTTGAACCTTGATGCTTGCTAGCTACAGGTGCTAGTTCATTACTCCACGGCTTATTCTGATAAAATTGGGAATGCAGTGCTCGTGACTTTAGCCATGTCTTGGCAGTTCATCTCTCTGATTTGCTTCTAAATTTTTTGTTTCACTTCTTTTTAGTTATATCTCCTTTTTAGTTCTGGATTGAGACTTCTTCTTTTGGTCATCTCGAACCATGTTCCTCGAGGTTAAACCTTCTAAGACACCAAAACAAACAAACAAACAAACAAAATTTTTCTGCCCCAGTTTTTACTAGGAAAATTTCATGAGTTATTGTAACAAAATTCTGAACTACTTTATTGAAAGCAATAAAAGGTCGGGAATGGTGTACCCTTAAAAGATCATGATGTTTTTTTTGTTTTTTTCTTTTTTTTTTGGATGGTGTTCCTTTATTAAGATCAACTCAACTAGGGAGTGTGTCCCCTAGGAGTGAAACTTCAATGACTTAAACTAGGAAGTGCGTCTTCTAAGGATGAACTTAAATGACCCAAACTAGGAAGTGCGTCTAGGGGTGAAATCTCAATTTAGGAAGTGCGCCTCCTAAAAGTATATCCAGAAAGACCCAGACTAGGAAGTGCATCTCCTAGGGGTGAAACATTTAACCTAAAATTAGGAAGTACGTATCCTAAAGAAATAAAAGCTCAAAAACCCAAATTAGGAAGTGCGTCTACTAGATATGATATTGAACTTGCGAAAAACTATAAACTAAGCTTGACTAAAGTAAAAGTTGACCCTATTCTCCATGCATGACCCCTGATTTCAAGAAAACTAAAGATTGATAACTTAAGAAAACTAAAAGTTGTCCCTTTTTTTTTAAAAAAAAATCCAGACTTCCTTTTTAAAAAAAATAATTATTATCCTAGGAGAAAAATCATCAGACTAGGTTTTCTATCTTAGGAGAAAGATTCATCAGACTAAGATTTTGATCCTATGAGAAAGTTCATCAGACTAGGTCTTTTATTTTTATTTTTTTTTGTTTTGGTATCTTAGGAGAAAGATTCATCAGACTAAGATTTCGATCCTAGGAGAAAATTCATCAGACTAGGTCTTTTTTTTTTGTTATCTTAGGAGAAAGATTCATTAGATTAAGATTTCTATCCTAGGAGAAAGTTCACCAGACTAGGTCTTCTATCTTAGGAGAAAGATTCATCAGACTAAGATTTCGATCCTAGGAGAAAATTCATCAGACTAGGTCTTTTTTTTTGTATCTTAGGAGAAAGATTCATCAGACTAATATTTATATCCTAGGAGAAAGTTCATCAGACTAGGTTTTCTATCTTAGGAGAAATATTCATCAGATTAAGATTTTGATCCTAGGAGAAAATTCATCAGACTAGGTCTTTTTTTTGTTGGTATCGTAGGAGAAAGATTTATCAGACTAAGATTTCTATCCTAGGAGAAAGTTCATCAAACTAGGCCTTCTATATTAGGATAAAGATTCATCAGACTAAGATTTCGATCCTAGGAGAAAATTCATCAGACTAGGTCCCTTCTTTTTGGTATCTTAGGAGAAAGATTCATCAAACTAAGATTTCTATCCTAGGAGAAAGTTCATCAAACTAGGTTTTCTATCTTAGGAGAAAGATTCGTCAGACTAAGACGTTGATCCTAGGAGAAAATTCATCAGACTAGGTCCCTTCTTTTTGGTATCTTAGGAGAAAGATTCATCAAACTAAGATTTCTATCCTAGGAGAAAGTTCATCAGACTAGCTTTTCTATCTTAGGAGAAAGATTCATCAGACTAAGATTTCTATCCTAGGAGAAAGTTCATCAGACTAGCTTTTCTATCTTAGGAGAAAGATTCATCAGACTAAGATTTCGATCCTAGGAGAAAATTCATCAGACCGGGTCTTTTATTTTTTGTTATCTTAGGAGAAAGATTCATCAGACTAAGATTTCTATCCTAGGAGAAAGTTCATCAGACTAGGTCCTTTTTTTTTGTTATCTTAGGAGAAAGATTCATCAGACTAAGATTTCTATCCTAGGAGAAAGTTCATCAGACTAGGCCTTCTATCCTAGAAGAAAGATTCATCAGACTAAGATTTCGATCCTAGGAGAAAATTCATCAGACTATGTCTTTTATTTTTTTTTATCTTAGGAGAAAGATTCATCAGACTAAGATTTCGATCCTAGGAGAAAGTTCATCAGACTAGGTCTTCTATCGTAGGAGAAAGATTCATCAGACTAAGATTTCTATCCTAGGAGAAAGTTCATCAAACTAGGTTTTCTATCTTAGGAGAAAGATTCATCAGAATAAGATTTCTATCCTAGGAGAAAATTCATCAGACTAGGTCCCTTATTTTTTGTTATGTTAGGAGAAAGATTCATCAGACTAAGTTTTTTATTGGGAGAAAATCTATCAAACTAGGACTTTTTATCCTAGGAGCAAAAAAATGTGAAGAGCAATGACAACACTTTATGCACACTAGCAAGACAAATAAAGGTAAAGATTTGAGAAACTTCCCTTTGTCTGCTCTTCTCTTCTCTTTTTCTTTTTCTTTCTTTTCTTCTCTTTTTTTTTTGTTTTTGAACCAACTTCATTGCACTGATTTGTTCCTGTTTCAAACAAAGAAAATTTTGTCAGTTTTAAAAGTGTTTGTCGGTTTGTGTCCTTGATGTCTTTGGCAGCTTGTCTCTGTTATCATCCATCCTTTGGAAGAACGACTGCATTAGTAGTTGTCTGCACTGCTGGGAGACTCTGTTTGTAATGACCCGACCGGTCGTTTTGAGCTCTGACCACACTCAACTATGTCTTGTAGAAGACTAAGCGGGAGCTGCAAATATAATCCGGGGTATTACGCCCAGAGTCGATCCCACAGGGAATTTACGTATCAATTAAGTCTTTAAAATACTAAAATATTACTTAATCAATTTTCTCAAGACTTTTGAATATCAAGTGGTGATGTTTACTAAATCTAATAACAAAATAATAAACTAGCAATTAACTAACAATATAGTGTAAACAATGATAATAAAGGTCTAAGGTTATGGTTTCCCCC
>MDKI01121389.1:0-81041 GCA_005239505.1 Nicotiana paniculata
ATTCCTATATTACTTGTCGACCACGTACACTTGTGTGTGCATTGGGAAATCAACCAACAGTAAACCATCGACTGCACGATAGAATAAAAATAAGGAGAGGTTTCCTAACACCCTGTAGCCTCCTAAAGATAAGTACAGACGTCTTCGTACCGATCTGCAAGACTCTACTGGGTTTGCCCGTGACTCGTGAGACCTACGTGAAGCTAGAGCTCTGATACCATGTTTTCACGACCCAAAATCCTAACTCAGGTCGTGATGGCGCCCAACACCGGGGTTAGGCAATCCAACACTCAGATTACAAAGGATTTTTCAATATTTGATTAAACAACACAGCACGAGCCAAGTTTTAAAGTTCAACATATTAATTTAAAAAGATAATTAGCCAATTTAACCAAAAACAGTCATAAAGAGACGTGAGCCAATATATACATACAGACCCGCAAACCATAATATCTACCACGTGTATGCCAGGAACTAGTGTCACAAGTCCTACGGGCATACTAACAGAATATACAAAAGATATAATATAATTGTCCCACTGTCTAGAAGAAATATACGGGAATAAAAAAAGAAACTCCATGGTGCTGCCGAGGATCGTTAGGAGAAGCAGCTCATCGTGAATTCAGGTCCAATCTATACTCAGAATCAAGCTCCGGTCTGATAACCAGATGCACCAGCCTCAAAACCTGTACAATTAAGTACAGAAGCGTAGCATGAGTACATAAACAAATATTTACCCAGTGAGTATCCCGCCTAACCTCGAAGAAGTAGTGACGAGAGTTCGACTTGACACTCACTAAGGTCCAACAAAATAATTACACAAGATATAATATGAGTAATAGGCATACGAGGATAATGAAAACAATAAACATTAAAGATAACTGTAATTCAAATAAATACTGGAAGTAAATAAGCAATTATTACTTCATTTTCCTTTTTAAAATATCTGCCCAGTCAATATCCATGAAAATCATTAACAATTTAGCATGCGCATACAGGATAAGGACAACCGGCCTGAGCCATCACAATAATCATATATGTGCACTGCCGAGGGTCGAACGACCCGAACCATAATGTATCTTTCAATTTCGCTGTGGCATACGGCCCGCTCCCATGAGAGTGGGGGAAATAATACTCCGTTCGCGGAATGTAAATTGCGAAGCGGTTACATGCACACACAATCCACACAATATTCTTCATAAATTACTTTTCAGTGAACAATTCCTTTAAAATTCTCAAATTCCATGATAACCGGGAAACAAGCCGCATATAACATTAATTCATCAAGCATATAGTTCACTTCAAGGAAAAACACAAGGCATGGTGTAGGCCTAACTACCTGGACATAACAATAATAGCCGCTACGTACAGACTCTCATCACTTTGTGCGTATGTAGCCCCCATAAACATTAACACACAGTCATTTAAATCACCTAGGGGGATAATTCCCTCTTACAAGGTTAAAAAGGAGACTCACCTCGTGGCGAACCTACTCTCCGGGTCAAGAACGCGCCCAAAACTCCAAAATCGATACGCAAGGACTCAAAACTAGCCAAATGTTATACAAATATATCAATTTATACTCAAAAGTATGGAATTCTCCTATTTAGTAGTTATTTCACCTTACTTTGAAAAATCCTAAAATACACCCCCGGGCCCACATGCTCGGATTCCGGAAATTTTTGATGGAATAAATTACCCATAGCCTAAGGATTATTAATAATTAGTTTTTGTGTGATTTCATGGGAAATTTCTTGGTAATTCTCCCAATTTTTATAAACCTAGGTTTTTACTCTAACTCTTGAATTTCCACTAATTATTGAGTTAATCTACCTAAGAATCCAAGTATTAGACTAAGTTTATAGTAGGAATTAATTACCTCAAAATGGCTAGGTCGTTTGTCTCTCTTGCATGCTCAAAATCACCCCAAGGAAGAAGAAGAATGCCCAAAAATGGTTTAAGTCCATTTTAAAACACACTGCCCAGCTGTGGTTTCGCACCTGCGGCTCAAGAACTGCACCTGCGGTCTCGCACCTGCGAAAATGGGACAAGGGGCCTGGGCTCGCACCTGCGGCTCCGCTCCTGCGGATATTATCCGCACCTACGAGAAACAGGCAGCCTCACCTGAGCCTTACCTATGAGGCTGGGACCGTAGGAGCAATCCCATACCTGCGAGGCTGGGACCCAAGAGCGATCCCGCACCTGCGACTGGGCAACCGCACCTACGGTCACACCAGAATAGGTGCACCAGCAATTGCTTCAGCTGGTTTTTGGCCTCGTTTGGTGCCCGAGAGGCACCTGGGCCTACCCGAGCCCCCGTCCAAATATACCAACAAGTCCCAAATCATAATACAGACTCGCTCAAGCCTTCAGAACACCCAAAACAATGCTAAAACTCAAAATCACACCTCAAAACTCCTAGAATCAAACTTAGGAACTTTAAGTTTCTTGAATTTGCTAACAATGCGTCGAACTGACCTATACTACTCGGAATGACCCCAAATTTTGCGAGCAAGTCACGAATGACATAACGGAAATATTCCCGATCTCGAAATTCCATTTGGACCTCGATAACACAAAAACACGTCCCAAACCACAGTATGAACTTAAGGAAACTCTTATTTCGCTATTGGGCGCTGAAACGCTCCCGGGTCATCCAAAACCCATTTCGAACATACGCCCAAGTTTGAAATCATCATACGAAGCTACCGGAACCGTCGAAACTTGATTCCGAGGTTGTTTACTCAAAATGTTGACCGAAGTCAACCTTGGCTTTAAAGGCCAACCTTAAGGAACCAAGTGTTCCTATATCACTCTAAAAAGTTCCGAGTCCCGAACCACCCTCCCCCGCAAGTCATAAATCACAATAAGCCGCTATAGGAAGTTTCACTTAGGGGAACGGGGTCCGATAACACAAAATGACCAGTCGGGTCGTTATATTCTCCACCTCTTAAACAAACGTTTGTCCTCGAACGGGTCTAGAATCATACCTGAAGTGCTGAATAAGTGCGGATATTTTCTCCGCATGTCCTCCTCGGACTCCCAGGTCGCCTCCTCGGCTGGTTGGCCCCTCCAATGGACCTTCACAACAGAAACTCTCTTGGACCTCTACTGGCGATCCTGTCTATCAATAATAGCAACTAGCTCCTCCTTGTAGCTCAACCTCTCATCCAACTGAATAGTGCTGAAATCAACCACATGAGAGAAGTCGGCATGGTACTTCCGGAGCATGAATACATGAAAGACCAGATGGACTCCTGACAAACTAGGAGGTAAAGCTAGCTCATAAGCAACTTCCCCAACTCGCCTTAACACCTCGAAGGGACCTATAAACCTTGGGCTCAGCTTGCCCTTCTTCCCGAACCTTATAATACCCTTCATCGGCGAGACATTCAACAGAACCTTATATCCCTCCATAAATGATACATCACGCGCTTTCAGATCCGCGTAACTCTTCTGTCTAGACTGTGCTGTGCGGAGCCTCTCCTGAATCAACTTCACTTTCTCCAGAGAATCCCTTACTAGGTCGGTGCCATATAACTTAGCCTCGCCAGGCTCAAACCACCCGATAAGAGAACGACATTGCCGACCATACAAAGCCTCAAATGGTGCCATCTCAATGCTGGAATGATAACTATTATTGTAACCAAACTCGGCCAAAGGCAAGAACTGGTCCCACTGACCTCCGAAGTCAATCACACATGCCCGGAGCATGTCCTCCAATATCTGAACTGTACGCGTTGACTGTCCATCAGTCTGAGGATGAAATGTTGTGCTGAGATCTATCTGGGTACCCATATCACTATGAAATGCTCTCCAGAAGTGCGAGGTGATTTGAGGACCTCGATCTGATATAATGGACACCGACACCACCGTACAACCGGAATATCTCCCGAATGTAGATATGGGATAACCTCTCAAAAGTATATGTAGTAGCCACTGGAATGAAATGCGCCGATTTGGTCAACCTATCCACAATGACCCAAACCGCGTCAACCTTCCGCAAAGTCCGAGGTAACCCAACCACGAAGTCCACAGTGATGCGGTCCCACTTCCACTCGGGAATGGGCATCTGCTGAAGTAGTCCTCCTGGCCTCGGGTGCTCATACTTAACCTGATGGCAATTAAGACACCTAGCCACATACTCCACAATGTTCCTCTTTATCCGCCTCCACCAGTAATGTTGCTTCAAATCACGATACATCTTCGTAGCACCAGGATGAACAGAATACCGAGAACTATGTGCCTCCTCTAGAATCCTCCCTCTCAGGACATCGACATTAGGAACAGATAAAAGTCCCTGACTTCTCAAAACACCATCCTCTCCAATAGTAACCTCCTTGGCACCACCCTGAACCACTGTCTCCCGTAGCTCTGCCAAGGATCATCAAACTGTCGAGCCTTAATCTCTCCCAATAACGAAGACTGAGCAACCACATGTGCTAAAACTCGGCGAGGCTCTGAAAGGTCTAACCTCACCAGGCGATTAGCCAAGGACTGAATGTCCAGGCTAGAGGTCTCTCCTCTGCTGCAATATAAGCCAAGCTACCCATACTCCCTGCCTTCCTGCTCAAGGTATCTGCTACCACATTTACCTTGCCCGGATGATAAAGAATGGTGATATCATAATCCTTGAACACCTCAAGTCATCTGCGCTGCCTCAAATTAAGATCCCTCTGCTTGAACAAGTGTTGCAAACTGCGATGGTCTGTATAAACCTCACAGGACACCACATACAAGTAGTGCCTCCAAATCTTAAGAGCGTGAACAATCGCCGCCAACTCTAAATCATGCACAGGGTAATTCTTCTCATGGACCTTCAGCTGGCACGAAGAATAAGCAATAACTCTCCCTTCCTGCATCAACACACATCCCAAACCAACACGTGAAGTGTCACAATACACTGTATACATCCCCGAATCAGAAGGCAATACCAGAACTGGTGCTTAGGTCAATGTTGTGTTGAGCTTCTGAAAGCTCACCTCACACTCGTCAGACCATCTGAACGGGGCATTCTTCTGAGTCAATCTAGTCAATGGATCTACAATAGAAGAGAACCCCTCCACAAATCGACGATAATAGCCTGCTAGGCTCAAAAAGCTCCTGATCTCTGTAGCTGAAGTAGGACGTGACCAACTCTAAACTGCTTCAATCTTCTAAGGATAAACCTTGATAGCCTCTCCAGATACCACATGCCCCAAGAATGCCACGGAATCCAACCAGAACTCACACTTGGAGAACTTAGCATATAGCTTCTGTTCTCGCAAAGTCTAGAGCGCAACTCTCAAATGCTGCTCATGCTCCCTCAGGCTACATGAGTAAATCAAAATGTCATCAATGAAGACAATAACAAAGGAATCAATAAACGGCCTGAACACCCAGTTTATCAAGTCCATAAATGCTGCTGCGGTATTAGTCAAGCCAAAGGATATCACCAGGAACTCATAATGGCCATATCTCGTAAGAAAAGCAGTCTTCAGAACGTATGAGGCCCGAATCTTCAACTGATGATATACCGATCTCAAATCAATATTAGAAAACACCTGAGAACCCTGCAACTGGTAAAAAAAATCATCGATGCACGACAAAGGATACTTGTTCTTAATGGTGACCTTGATCAACTGGCGGTAATCCATACACATCCACATGGACCCATCCTTCTTCTTCACGAATAGAACTGGAGCACCCCACGGTGATACACTCGGTCTGATGAACCCCTTATCCAACAACTCCTCAAGATTCTCCTTCAACTCCTTCAACTCTTTCGAAGCCATACGGTACAGAGGAATAGATATAGGCTGGGTGCCTGGAGCTAAATCAATGCAGAGATCAATATCATGATCTGGAGGCATGCCTGGAAGGTCTGAAGGAAATACATCAGCAAACTCTCGAACCACTGGCACTGAATCAATCGTCGGAGACTCGGCGGTGGTGTCCCGTACGTAAGAAAGATACCAGGTAACCCTTCTCAACCATGTGTCGAGCCTTCAGGAAAGAAACAACCCCGTTGGCTG
The DNA here is from genome assembly GCA_005239505.1 of Nicotiana paniculata. Taxonomy (NCBI): domain Eukaryota; kingdom Viridiplantae; phylum Streptophyta; class Magnoliopsida; order Solanales; family Solanaceae; genus Nicotiana; species Nicotiana paniculata. The sequence continues at coordinate 6,015 of MDKI01121389.1, forward strand.
CACTAACTGAGGAACCTCTCCACTCCAGCCTAGGTGACTCGGGCGTGGCTAAAGTAACTGTCTTGGCATGGAAATCTAGCACGGCATGGTAAGGAGATAGCCAATCCATGTCGAGAATAACCTCAAAATCAACCATGTCGAGCAATAGAAGGTCCGCTCGGAACCCACAGAAGGTGACCACACAAGATCGATAGATCCGGTCTACCACCACAGAATCACCCACAGGGGTGGACACATATATAGGAGAACCCAAGGACTCACGAGGAACATCCAGAAAATGAGCAAATAATGTTGAAACATATGAATAGGTGGATCTTGGATCAAATAACACGAATGCCTCTCTACCACATACTGAAATAATACCTGTAATCATGGCGTCTGAGTCCATTTCATCTTATTTGGCCGGAATAGCATAGAATCTAGCTGGAGCACGGGAAGACTGAGCTCCGCCAGAATGAACCGGAGTTGCCTGACCTCCCCCTGACTGGCCTCCACCTCTAGTACAACCCTTGCCGACCTGTCCTCCACCTCTGATAACCCTGCTGCACTGCTTTGCCCCGAAACCTGGGACAATGCCTCTTCATATGAACTGGATCCCCACTCTCATAACAACCTCCAGGTATCATAGCCTGCTGCCCCAAAGAGGAACCCTGAATGGTCGGAGAGCAATGTGTACTCTCTGGCATAGCACTAAAGTAGGGACTGGGGGATCTCGGATGACTGGAATAACCACTGGGTGAACTCTAAATGACTGAAGAGCAGTAGGAACTCTCTGACATGGCGCTGAAATGAGGCCTCGCTGGAACACCTCGGGGAGGTGGTGGGGGTACTGAATATGGAGGACTGCTGGTCTTACCTCTACCAAACTGACCTTTGCCCCTAACTGGGGCACCTCAGAAATCTCAAGAGAATCTAGCTCTCTTGTCCTGCTGACCCTGCTCTCTGCCTCTGCACCTCTCGGGATATGTTGTCCCTAATACCTGAGTGCAGCCCTGCTACAAATCTCTGCACTCTCTCAGAATCAGTAGGTAATACAGTGCGTGGCGAGACAACTCTGAAAATCTAGCCTCATAATCTGTCACTGAACTCTGTCCCTGCTCCAGCTGCTCAAACTGATACCGCAGCTATTTCCTCTCAGAGGGTGGGATATACTTGTCTAGAAACATCTGAGTGAACTGCTCCCAAGTGATAGGAGGAGAATTTGCTGGCCTGCTGAGAATATAGGACTGCCACCATCTGCGAGCTCTGCCCTCTAACTGGAAGGTAGTGAAGTCCACTCCATGGGACTCTAATATCCTCATATTCTGCAGCCTATCCCTGCACCTGTCAACAAAATCTCGGGAACCCTCGCCTCGCTCACCCCCGAAGACTGGAGGGTGCAATCGAGTCCATCTATCCAATAACTTCTGCAGATCACCATCCGCAGCTGGTCTGGGCTCAGGTGCTGCTGCTACAGGCTGAACTCCACCCACGGGTAGTGTACCCGGGGTATGATGTAATGCTGATGCCTGGCCTGCAGCCTGGGCGGTAGGAGTCTAGCCCCCCTCCCGCCTGAGATATGGCAGGATCTGCTGGAAATAAACCAGCCTGGGACATAGTGTCCATAAACCGCATCATAGGGCCCATGATCTCCTGGAAGCCTGGGCCGTCATAAAGTCCACTGGAGCAGGATCTGCTAGGGGCACCTCACCCTGCTCCTCTATAGTAGGATCCTCTGGTGGTGGTGCAATTGGAATAGCTCTGGAACTCCCTTGTCCCCTACCTCAATCCGGTGCCCTCCCCCGGCCTCTGCCACGGCCTCGGAAAACAGGGGTAGCGGCCCCTCCCGGGTCTGGAATATTGGATGCACGCGTCCTCACCATCTGTGAGAGAATAGAAGAATGAGATTTAGTAAACCATCGACTGCACGATAGAATAAAAATAAGGAGAGGTTTCCTAACACCCTGTAGCCTCCTGAAGATACGTACAGACGTCTCCGTACTGATCCGTAAGACTCTACTGGGTTTGCCCGTGACTCGTGAAACCTCTGTGAACCTAGATCTCTGATACCATGTTGTAACGACCTAAAATCCTAACTCAGGTCGTGATGGCGCCCAACACCAGGGTTAGGCAAGCCAACACTCAGATTACAAAAGATTTTTCCATATTTGATTAAACAACCCAGCATGAGCCAAGTTTTAAAGTTCAACATATTAATTTAAAAAGATAATTAGCCAATTTAACCAAAAACAATCATAAAGAGAAGTGAGCCAATATATACATATAGACCTGCAAACCATAATATCTACCACGTGTGTGCCAGGAACTAGTGTCACAAGTCCTACGGGAATATTAACAGAATATACAAAAGATATAATATAATTGTCCCACTATCTAGAAGAAATAGACAGGAATAACAAAAGAAACTCCATGGTGCTGCCGAGGATCATCAGGAGAAGCAGCTCACCGTGAAGTCATGTCCAATCTATACTCAGAATCGAGCTCCGGTCTGATAATCAGATGTACCAGCCTCAGAACCTATACAATTAAGTACAGAAGCATAGCATGAGTACATAAACAAATACGTACCCAGTAAGTATCCCGCCTAACCTCGAAGAAGTAGTGACAAGAGGTCGACTTGACACTCACTAAGGTCCATCAAAATAATTAATCAAGATATAATATCAGTAATAGGCATACGAGGATGATGAAAACAGTAAACATTAAAGATAACTGTAATTCAAATAAATAGTGGAAGTAAATAAGCAATTATTACTTCATTTTCCTTTTTAAAATATCAGCCCACTCAATATCCATGAAAATCATTAACAATTTAGCATGCGCATATAGGATAAGGACAACCGTCCTAAGCCATCATAATAATCATATTTGTGCACTGTCGAGGGTCATACGACCCAAACCATAATATATCTTTCAATCTCGCTGTGGCGTACGACCCGCTCCCATGAGAGTGGGGGAAATAACACTCCGCTCGTGGAATGTAAATTGCGAAGCGGTCACATGCACACATAATCCACACAATATTCTTCACAAATTACTTTTCAGTGAACAATTCCTTTAAAGTTCTCAAATTCCATGATCTTAGGGAAACACGCCGCATATAACATTAATTCGTCAAGCATATAGTTCACTTCAAGGAAAAACACAAGGCATGGAGTAGGCCTAACTACCCAGACATAACAATAATAGCCGCTACGTACGGACTCTCGTCACTTTGTGCCTACGTAGCCCCCACAAACATTACCACATAGTCATTTAAATCACCTAGGGGGACAGTTCCTTCTTACAAGGTTAGAACGCGCCCGAAACCCCAAACTCGACACCCAAGGACTCGAAACTAGCCAAATGTTATACAAATATATCAATTTATACTCAAAAGTATGGAATTCTCCTATTTATTTAGTTGTTTCACCTTACTTTGAAAAATCCTAAAATACACCCCCGACCCACATGCTCGGATTCCAAATTTTTTTGAAGGAATCAATTACCCATAGCCTAAGGATTATTAATACATAGTTTTTGTGTGATTTCATGGCAAATTCCTTGGTAATTCTCCCAATTTTTATAAAATCTGGTTACTCTAACTCTTGAATTTCCACTAACTATTGAGTTAATATACCTAAGAATCCAAGTATTAGACTAAATTTATGGTAGGAATTACTTACCTCAAAATGGCTAGGTCGTTTTTCTCTCTTGCATGCTCAAAATCACCCCAAGGAAGAAGAAGCATGCCCAAAAATGGTTTAAGTCCCGTTTTGAAACACACTGCCCAGCTGTGGTTTCGCACCTGCGGCTCAATGACCGCACCTGCGGTCTTGCACCTGCGGTCTTGCACCTGCGAGTAAATGCTCGCACCTGCGGAAATGGGACAAGGGGCCTGGGCTTGCATCTGTGGAGAGGAGCTCGCACCTGCGGCTCCGCTCCTGCGGATATTATCCGCACCTGCGAGAAACGGGCAGCCTCACCTGAAGCCGCACCTGCTAGGCTGGGACCGCAGAAGCGATCCCGCACCTGCGAGGCTGGGACCGTAGGAGCGATCCCGCACTTGCGAATGGGAAACCGCACCTGCGGTCACACCAGAACAGGTGCACCAGCAATTGCTTCAGGTTTCTTTTGGCCTTGTTTGGTGCCCGAGAGGCACCTGGGACCACCCGAGCCCCCGACAAAATATACCAACAAGTGCCAAATCATAATACAGACTCGCTCGAGCCTTCAGAACACCCAAAACAATGCTAAAACTCAAAATCACACCTCAAAACCCCTAGAATCAAACTTAGGAAATTTAAGTTTCTTGAATTCGCTACCAATGCGCTGAACTGACCTATACTACTCGGAATGACCTCAAATTTTGGGAGCAAGTCACGAATGACATAACTGAACTATTCCCGGTCTCATAGTTCCATTTGAAATTCGATAACAAAAAAACACGTCCCAAACCACAATATGAACTTAAGGAAACTCTTATTTCGCTATTGGGCGCCGAAACGCTCCTGGGTCATCCAAAACCCATTCCGAACATACGCCCAAGTCTGAAATCATCATACGAAGCTACTGGAACCGTCGAAACTCGATTCCAAGGAAGTTTACTCAAAATTTTGACCGAAGTCAAATTGGCTTCAAAGGCCAACCTTAAGGAACCGAGTGTTCCTATATCGCTCTAAACACTTCCGAGTCCCGAACCTCCCGCCCCCGCAAGTCATAAATCACAATAAGCCACTATAGGAAGTTTCATTTAGGGGAACGGGGTTCGATAACGCAAAATTACCGGTCAGGTCGTTATAGTTACCTCTAGTATCGTGAAGCGCAGAATCAGTGGGCACTTTGAGCTGAAACAAAGCATGATCCAGCTACTTCAATGAAACGGGAAGTTTATGGGTCTTCCACACGAGGATCCACAACAACATATTCTGAACTTCTTGGAGATTAGTGATACTTATATCACTAACGGGGTCACTCTAGATTATGTAAGACTCACATTTTTTCCATTCACTCTGTTGGGCGAAGCTAAGCGATGGCTAAAGGCAGATTCAACTAATTCCATTACATCATGGAGTAATTTTGCAAGAAATTTCTGGCAAGGTTCTTCCTTTCAGGCAAAACTGCAAAGATCAAAAGTGAGATAGTTGCCTTTAAACAGAAAGCATGAGAATCTTTATATTTAGCATGGGAAAGGTTCAAGGGGCTACTCAGAGATTGTCCTCATCGTAACCATACGAACGAAGTGTTAGTTCACACTTTTACAGAGGGGATCCATCCCCAAACAAAGATTGTGGTAGATGTTGTAGCTGGAGGTCAAGTATTGGAGAAGAACTATGACGAAATATTTGCATTATTGAACAAATTCTCCAAAATCAATACAGATTGGCAAGGAGAGATGGGTAGGAATATGGTACAAAAATCACCAGGGGTTCTTGAATTAGATGTCTCAGCCTTGTCAGCATAGATCTCTATGTTGACCAACCAAGTCAATCAGATGACCATGATCATTAACAAGAAACAAGCCCAGCCAGTGCAACTAGTGCAACAGGTTCAGGTATTTTGTGAAGTCTGTAGAGAGGGTCACGTGAGCAATCTATTGCCAGCAAATCCAGGGTCTGTATATTTTATGGGTAATGCAAATTGAGGCCAAACAAATTAGTATGGGGACACTTACAATCCCAACTGGAGGAACCACCCAAACTTCTCTTGGGTGGAATTCAAGGCAATCAGAATCAATACCAGCCTCAAACACCTCAACAACAATACAAACCACCCTAGGATGAACAAGCAGCTAGCCTTGAGGAGATGATGAAGAATATGATGGTCTACCATCAAGCCCTCAATCAGAAATTAATAGCAGATCAACAGGATTTTAATAAGAAAATAATGGCTGATCAGCAGGCTCAAGCCGCAACACTGAGAAATTTGGAGCACCACGTGGGCCAACTTGCCAGTGCCCATAATACCAGACCACTAGGGGCTCTTCCTAGTAACACTAAGCCCAATCTTAAGGCTCAAGTCAATGCGATTACCTTGAAAAATGGAAGAGTACTAGAAGAAGTTCCAAAGAAAAGAAGAATACGGCTCATCCTGAAGGAGAATTAGTTCCCAAGACAGTTGAGGGGAATGAGAAAGATAATAAAGGACCCGATCCAGTAAATGAGACAAGGCCACCACCTCCGTTTCCACAAAGACTGCAGAAGCAAAAAGATGATGCTAAGTACAAAAAATTCTTAGATATTTTGAGCCAAGTGAGTGTGAATTTTCTTTTGGTGGAAATTTTGCAGGAAGTGCCTAAGTATGTGAGGTATCTCAGAGATACTGTGGCAAACAAACGAAGACATGCAGAGTTTGAAACAGTTTCACTTACTGAAGAGTGCAGTGCCAGAGTTCAAAATAAGCTTCCTCCTAAGTTGAAGGATCCTGGGAGTTTCACAATTCCTTTGTCTCTTGGAAAATAAGAAGTTGGTAGAGCCCTGTGTGATTTAGGGGCTAGTATAAATTTGATGCCATCTTCTTTGTTCAAGCAACTCGGATTGGGGGTGCTTAGACCTACTACAATCATTTTACAGTTAACAGATAGGTTTCTAGTTATGCTAGAAGATATTGAGGATGTGTTAGTTCGAGTGGGAAAGTTTATTCTTCCCACTGATTTTATTGTGCCTGATTACGAGGCAGATGAGGAAGTGCCCATTATTTTGGGGAGACCATTCTTAGCTACTGGTGGAGCAGTTATTGATGTGAGGGCAGGGAAGTTAAAAATGAGAGTTGACGATGAGGAGGTCACTTTTAATGTGTACAAGGCACTTAAGCTCCCTAAGCATTATGAGGACTTGTGCATGATTACTGTGGTCGAATTGAAAGGGATAGAGCAGAGTCCTTATGTGAATAGAAGTGATCCAGAGGAGGTGGTGTTGCAAGCTGGGGGTGTAAAGATGATGGAGAAAAGAGCCAGAGATGAAAAAGGAGACCCGTTAAGAGCGTGCAAAAAGTCTAGGCTTCATGGGAGAAAGAAGAAGAGAAAGAGAGCAGCCTGAGCAGAGTAGCAAAGTCGTGCGACGACTATAGATAAGGCGCTTGTTGAGAGGCAACCCAGCCTGTATATCTATTATTTGTTTATTATGTTTTTAATGTGTCGAGTTTTGTGTTGTTTTTATTTTGCAGAGTAAGGGAAGTCTGAGTAACCAAAGTTGAAGCTGAGGAGCATGTTTGAGCTTAAGTGTGGGGTCGTCCCGAATCTAAATATTGAGGATCATGTCCGAGCTAAGCCCGGGAGGGTCTCAGGGAGTATTTCTCACCCTTGTTTTAATATTTTTCTCTGTGATCATGCATCAAGGACTATGCATAATATAAGTGTGGGATGGGGAAACTACTTTCTGAAGTGTAATTGTATAAATTTTTTTTTTTAATATTATTAGTTAAGAAACGAAAATGAAAAAAAGTAGAAAAAGCTCGGATTTTTCCCAACGATGGATCTGTTGGACAATTTTCTTGAGGGATAAAGTTCGATTAAAAAAACACAAAAAAGATTTTTTTTAGGATAGTAGGTAGTATCCCTTGGTTTTTATTTGGGCACCGGTTCTTTTCCAAGGGTGTAGCTCGAACGGGGTACTTAAATTTTTTTCTTAGGAGTAGTTAGGAAGAAACTAGGTAAATTTGAGATACCCATTGACATGGTTGGTTCTGGCATATTAGGTTATGACATATATTCTGTTTCCCTTGTATTTGGTTTGACATGTGAAGCCTAAGTAAAGATAAATAGCCTATTTTGTGACGCCTTAGCTTAGTTGTTTGACTTGTATGTCACATAGTATAATATTTCTTAATTTTCTCAATTATGTGTGCTTGCTTGACTTGAGAGTTGAACAAAACCGTCGTGATTGAGTCATGTGCAATGTGTGTGTGAGGCTTAGCGATCTTCTATGCTATTCTGTGTAGTCTAGAACTTGCCCCGTGTGTTAATTGAAGCGAAATTGTTGGTTATGCTAGTCTAGGAGATGACGTAGACATTTTCTTTCTTGATCATGGATGTTCTTGTCGCATAAAAATAAAATTTTTCGTCGCTAGTCCCTTTGAGCCTATAGACCTTTTCCTTGGCACCCACATTACAAGCCGTACCCCTACTTTGTTCTTAATTTGAGATTTTTGCACCTTAACCTCCTAAGACACTTAGTAGCTAAAAGAAGTAAGGTGAGATACTGGGAAATAGTTTTTGAGTGGAGCAATAGAAAGGCCCGTTGGTGCACTAAAATTGAAATCAAAAGCCACTAGCCAATGAACTTTCATGTATGGAGTGTGTGTAGAAAAATATTGTTGTAAAAGAAACAAGAGAAAAATTATAGTGAAAGTATGTAGAAAAAGATACACACCTCCACTTCCTATTAATTTGTGCTAGTGGAAGTATAGAAGTGCTTAATTGAAAAAGGGCTATGTTGTATATGAGTTGTGGCAAGTGAATTGGTTGAGAAGAATATGTGTTTGAATTGTGAATTTAGTGTATTAAAGTGCTTAGGAGGGTTAGTCACTATTCCTAAATATATCCTACCCGTTCCTTAACCTACATTACAACCTTAAAAGTCCTAATTGATCCTAGATTTGGATAGCTTAAATTAATAGAGTTCTACACTACGGGCAAGCTTATGGTACGATCACAGGATGCATATGAATTCTTTGTGAGAGTGGGTGAATTTGGTTCAATTGTGTGATATCCTTAAATTATGTTCAAAAGCATATTTGAATGGGTGGACTAGTCTATATTCACTCTTTTGTTTGTTGGCGAGGGCAAATGATCCCATGAACGATTGGTAATGTTGTAAACTTTCTTGTTGGGTAAGTGCGTGAATTGAGAGGGCTTAATGGTTACAAGTTTACTCTTGAGGCTGGGTGGTTGCAATTTGGTTGTTGGTATGATTGATTTAATTATTATACTTGGGTATGTTTAAAAGGGGAAGAATATGAATTTTTGTATGTTCATACTTGATTGTCGGTATCGATCATAGTCAAAGGGGTAAAGTGTGTGATTTAAAAGTAAAATGATCCTTGATAATGAACTTTGTACATGTTGAAGGGTAGTAGATTGTCTCATTGCTCGAGGACGAGCGAAAGTCTAAGTGTGAGGTATTGATGTTTAGCTTAAAGTATATATATTTGTGTGTATATCGCCTCCTTTTTTTACTTTTGTTTCGTGAATTTGGGATGTTAAACATGATGATTTATATTAATTTTAAGTGTTTTATATATAGGAATGATCCGGGAGCAATCGAGGGCGAAACACGCGAAATTAGAGCCAAAATAGACAAAACCGAAAAAGTGCGATTTTGGGCGCCACAGACAGCACCTGACGCCACTTGTGGCACTGTGGGCAGTAGCTAAAATAGGAGCAGCGCCCTGGTGGGCGCCCAACACTGTCCAGGGCGCCGGTGGCGGGAAATTGGTCTATTTTGCCCGGAACATGGTTTATTCGGCCCTAGACCTACCCAACACGTATAAAAGCAAGACTAAACCTATTTTTGGAGGAGACTGACGCCACTTTGGAGGAAAAACACACACGGGATTGTTAGGAAGCGGAGAATTCTTAGTTTCTTCATCTTATTCTAGTATTTTCAATTTATGCAACACTTATGAAATTATTTGATTACATCATGAGTGGCTAAACACCTATTGTTCTGGGGTTGTGATTTAGCCATGAATATTGTTGTTTGACATTAGCTTGACCTTGATTATAATTCACCAATATATGGTTGTTTCTTCAATTCTGTGTTTAATTTCTTAATTGTCTGGCCAGCAGTTAGGTTCTATTTACTATCTATGCTATGCTTGGGAAAGCTGTGTATAGATTAGAGAAGAATTGAAGAGAGCGCGATCTTAACCCTTCAGGGGAGCAGATTTGTGGTTAGGATAGGAATATACCTAGTCACCGTGCTTAATTAAATCGTAATCTTAATGTATTCTAATAGATTAGTTTCACAGGAATATAGGCGTTAATCTATTGAGAATAGGCGAGTAGTACTTCGGAAGAAGGCTATGAGAGCAATTATCGATTAATCAGCAACCATGAGTGAATTATATGAAAGGGAGAGTTAATTAGAACACAATACGAATGGTGAATCGATCACAACTCTGGAATATTTGTCTTTATTGAATACACAACAATCAACTCGTTACTTGATAATTTATTTATTACTTAGAATCATAGTATAATATAATCACATTACAAGTGTCGGTGGATTCGACACTTATCTTATCATTATATTACTTGGACGACCACGTATACTTGCATGTGCGTATGGAAGCAACAATAGGCCGAGGATAGGTCTCATATTACGTCAGATCACGACATGAAGATATATTACTAAGCTCGTAATTCAAGGACCAACTGAGACCGAGACCAGCCGAGGACGAGACCGAACGTGATAGGCATCGAGCAAGACCAAAGAAAGCATACTGAGTTAAATAACAGAAAATCGAGATATCCGTGATTGGGCAAAGACCGTGGCGAAAATCTCGGTACGTATCGAATCAAGACCGGTTATTGAGCCAATAATGAGATTTCCTTCTGTATTTAGAATTGTACCATTAGTAAAATTCTCCTACTATATAAAGAACGGTTCTAATCATTTTGTAATCATCACATTCACGTATAACAAAGCAATACAATATATTTTCTCTCTTAAGCTCTCTTATTCTGCTATTCAGTTCATCCTTTTCAATTAAACATTTATTTGGTTCGAGGGCGATCCAGCTCGAGCGCCAAACTGCACTTCATATTGATTTGCTTTATTTTACGGTTAATTTCTAACATTAATTCTCATATTTCTCAATTTGTACCAAGTGAAATTACATATTTTTAAAATCACTTATAAATTTAATTGTTATTCAATTTCAAGGGTAAACAACTATGTTAGTTCCTATGAGTGGAAAAAAGAAAAAAGAACCAAAAAACAAAAAGAAAAAGTAAATAGAAGATTCTTTTCCGCTTAGTAATGAGGTTAAAATTCTCGAAAATAGAAAAGGGCTTACACGATGAATCAGATCAAAATGTGAAGATTTTTGAAAGCACATTCTTTCGAAATATAAATATATAAAACAGAGAAACAAATTAGTAGGCAAATTCCTAAAGCTAGTTCTTGAACATCCTTTAAGTTTTTGTAATAAGAAAAAGAGCTCCATGAAACGTGTGTTAGATGGAAAACCTATCCAACTGTAAATTTGTAATAACACATTCATGTCTAATGGTCTCCATGGTTGTCACAAGCACAATTAATTCTTATTCCTACACCCCACGTTAAAGAAAAAGAAGTAATGAAACGATTTTCTCAACGGTTTGGAATGCGACATCATTATATCTTTGGTAAGAGATATTAGAAAAAATAGTGTAAGTATTAGCTCTATGCATTATTAATATTTTATTTGGTAATTTTTTTATTAACCTGTGTATAATTAATATTTGTATTAGTTATACATCATACTTGACATTATCCTATACATAAGTAATGCATAGAAAACCATGACATTAGTAATACAAAGATTATTAATGCATGTATTAACATGGTTAAAGACAGTTGTTCTTAAAATCCCTTAAAACTAGAGAATATGGAGAGTATTTTTGTAACCAACTATTTTTCTTAAAAATTATACAACGCATTATAATTGTAATATATCACACAAAACAGTATATAAGAAATAATATATGCATAACTAATACTTGCATTACTAACTCATGTATTACTTATTCATGTATTACTAATATATCTTATTCCGCACTATTTATATACACCCAACCAAACGACCCCTTAATGTTGCATTAGGATGCATGCCACTTTAATTTGTACTACTTCTTACGTAACCTAGAAGTATAAGATTATTCTAGATCTTAAATCTCGGACAGTCTATAAAACATCCATTCGTTTACCTGTGTTTCAAACTCTTTCTGACCACTTTCCAATTATCTTTATTTTTACTGGCACGTTTCCGTTCTTGATTTTCCGGCAACTTAATTTCTATCTTTTCTAGTGTATGTACGTACATAGAATTCTTTTTTATGCTCATGTGGTAATTATTATTCATGTTCATATTAACTATGCAAAGTGTAAGCGTGTATTTAAAAAATTTAGGAGGTCTGCGGAGATTTTAATGTATTTAATCCAAAATTTAGGTAACTATGAGTCCCAAGTTGTTGTTGCGGTATTTCAAAAGGCATGAGCATGAAGCGAGATGTTTTACTCGAACGCTTAAATGAATGGTAAATATAAATAATATTTCAAAGTACATAATAAATTTAGGTTTTCTGTGAAAATAAAGCACCATATGTATATGGTAAAATTTATTCATATTAAATGCTCGCATAACAAAGCGACACGTGGAGCCGAAGACAGAAAGCAACCAAGTTCGAAGGTGACAATCTCGTTTATCCCCGAAGGGAATGATATTTAACATGCGAGATAGATGTCCGTCACTCGGTGACATTTAATGGAGACTATTCTATAGCATTAACTACGTGGTTCGTTACAGAGAATATGACATTTACTGCTTACCGTTATATATTCTTCAATGGCCCCCTAATTGTCATTAAGACTTGATCTTAGGATCTTGTTCCCTAGGTACCACTATAAATAGGGATTCCAACAACCATTGTAAATGAGAGATTTTCTGACAAGCTTATATTATATGTTGTTCAAAGCTCAATAATATTTTATCTTCTTGCTTATTAATATAATTACTACTGCCTCTGGAAGCTCTGCTCCCGGGATCAAGATTTCTATTGTCTTACCTCGATTTCGATGCTAAGTCTTACATTCTTAATTAATTTATTTATTATTTTGGGATAAAATTAGTTCACTTGTCTATAACCACATACAAATTCATCTATACAATTTTACGGGTAAATAGTTTGGCGCCCATCGTGAGGCTTAGACAATTGTGTAATTGAGTTGATCCTTGCATCTATTACTAACCCATTTGATTTTTTGTTCTTAGCAAAAATCATAAGAAAATGGCAGATAACGATGTCAACATCGCACACAATGTTGAGGCCCAAGGAAATCAGTATCAGCACGAAGATTCAATTAGTGATACCCGCAATGAGGGAGATGAGGCCACGCTGGTCCACGGTGGGCAATATCCACAACATATTCAAGAGGCAACCCCTAATGATGCTGAAAACGAGCACGTCGTTGAAATAGTAAGGATCCTAAGGGAGAAACAAAAAGCCATTACGGGCCACCTTTCACGACAGGATCAGGTCATGACGGAGTTGAAGCAGGCGTTGTCGGGTGCTTCCAACAACGCGGATGGACGAGGTCCAGTCCCTCCCGGGCTTCTACAAACCAAACAACCAAGAGGATCGATAACAACAGCTCGAGGGGCGAAGTTGGCTTCAACAGGGCTAGGGGAAATGGTAGCGGATCTGGTAACAACAATGAGAATCAACAACAACAACATACCCAGTATAATCCCACAAGTGGGGTATGGGGAGGGTAAGTTTGTACACAGACCTTACCCCTACCTGGCAAGGTAGAAAGGCTGTTTCCAATAGACCCTCAACTCAAGAAAAGGTGAAAAGAGATAAAATAAGAAGAGGACGAAGAAAAAAAGAATAGGGGGACAAAGGACGATAAGGAAAAGGGAAAAAAGACAACTATAGTAACAATAACAACAACAAAACAAGTAAAAGAAAATAGCATCAAACAGTAACAAACTGGAAAATACGATACACTGAGCGAATGAAAAAAACAAGGGAGCTACTAATACTACTAAAAAAGAACGGGGAACTCTCGACTACCTACTGGCCAACTACCCTAATATTCGACCTCCACACTCTTCTATCCTGGGTCATGACCTTAGTGAGCTGAAGTAGCGCCATATCCTTCCTAATCACCTCTCCCCAACTTCTATGGCCATCCTCTACCCTTTCTCAGCTCCGCTACGGCCAGCCTCTCTCACCTCCTAACAGGAGCATCCATACTCCTCCTATGAACATTCCCGAACCATCTCAGTCTCAACTCCCACATCTTGTTCTCCACGGGGGCTAATCCCACTTTGTCCCGAATAACTTCGTTCCTAATCTTATCTCTCCTAGTATGCCCACATCCATCTCAACATCCTCATTTTTGCTACTATTATCCTCTAAACATGGGAGTTCTCGACTGGCCAACACTCAGCCCCATACAACATAGTAGGTCTAACCACCACTCTGTATAACTTACCCTTAAGTCTTGGTGTCACCTTCTTATCACACAAAACACTGGATGCGAGTCTCCATTTCATCCACCTCACACAGATATGGTGGGAGACCTCACACCAATCTCCCCGTTACCCTGGATTATAGACCCGAGATACTTGAAACTACCCTCCTCGGGATAACTTAAGTATCAAGCTTCACATCCACTTCTGCTTTATGAGTCTCATCACTGAACTTACACTCTAAGTATTCCGTTTTGGTCCTGCTCAACTTGAAACCTTTAGAGTCTAGGGCCTGCCTCCAGACCTCCAGCCTTTCATTGACCCCTCTTCTTGTCTCATCAATCAGCACTATGTCATCGACAAATAACATTCACCATGGAACCTCTCCTTGAATGTGCCACATCAGCATATCCATCGCTATAGCAAATAAGAACGGGATAAGATACGATCCCTGGTGCAACCCCATCACTACTGGGAAGTGATTTGAGCCATCTTCCATTTTCCTCACCCGAGTCTTAGCACCATCATACATGTCCTTGATTACCCTAGTGTAAGCTACCGGAACACCACTAACCTCCAAACATCTCCATAGAACCTCCCTCGGAACTTTATCGCACGCCTTTTCTAGGTCTATAAACACCATGTGTAGGTCCTTCTTTCTCTCCCTATACTTCTCTACCAATCTCCTCAGTGGATGAATGGCTTTCGTAGTCGATTGCCTCGACATAAGTCCCAATTGATTCTTGAAAATAGACACACTCTTCCTCACCTTGACTTCCACCACCCTCTCCCAAATTTTCATAATATGACTCAGCATCTTGATACCCCTATAGTTATTACAGTTTTGGATATCACCCTTGTTCTTGTACAAAGGAATCATCGTACTCCACATCCATTCTTCGGGCATCTTCTTCATCTTAAAGATAACATTAAACAACCCGGTAAGCCACTCCACTCCTACACGGCCCACACTTTTCCAGAATTCTACTGGGATCTCGTCTAGCCCAGTTTCTCTTCCCCTGCTCATCTTACGGATCGCTCCCATAACCTCTTCGACCTTAATACGCCTACAATAGCCAAAATTATGCAGACTCTCGGAGTTCTCCAACTCACCCATCACAATGCTTCTTTCTGAATACAACTTCAACATTAGCGTAGTGAAGCTAGTATCGACTATGAGGAACATTATGGAAGCATGATTCCCGAAGCCAATGAGATCCGATCCCAGTCAAAGAGATCCTAATTTGTGGTGTGAATACCACGGGAACAACGACCATCGGACATGGGACTATCGGAATCTGTGTTAGGAGGTGGCGACATTGCTATACCATAACCATCTCAGAGAATTCTTGAGTGATCGGGCTAAAAACAATTATGGTCGCAATCGTGATAACACGGAACCTTCGAAAGCAGAGGATCCTCCACGTTTGACGATCAACATGATTTTAGGGAGGGGGGAAGGGGAACGAGATTAATGGTGTGATATTTTTGGCAGCAAAAAAGGCGAAAGTGTCGGTGACCCACAGTAAGTGTCACGACCCAAATTCCATTCTAGGTCGCGATGGCACCCAACACCGACGTTAGGCAAGCCAACACTAATTATCAAGTGAGTCCCATTTTATTTTATTTAAAAATCTTTCCAACAGTATCTTAATTTGGATTACTATGAATATAAAAATGGCAAATGACGAAGGCAATTTAAATTGCAATTACAATAGGAGTCAAGTTTAAATAATTACATACCCAAAAGAATAGTGCACCAATGTGTGTGCCAGGAACTAGTGTCACAAGTATACGGGCATCTAGTGGAATGAACAAAAGTATACATCTACTCTACTGTCTGAAATAAAATAGGCAGAATAAGCGAAAGAAAAGACTCCAACGCGCTGCTGAACGACATCAGGATGAGAAGCTCACCGTGGAATCTCTGCCTCAGTATCAAGTACGCGTTCCGGACTTGTAACCAGATGCACTTGCCTCAGAACCTGTACAATTAAGTACAGAAGCGTAACATGAGTACATAAACATTATGTACCCATTAAGTATCTGGTCTAATCTCGAAGAAGTAGTGATGAAATGTCGACTTGACACTTACTAGGGGCTAAAAAATATAATTAAGCATGTGACTGGGCATGGATATCATGGCTAAATAGCAAAAATAATAGAAAATAACAAGTTTTTACATAAATATAGATATACATAAATTCTTATCACTTCAGTGGACAACTTGTGTTTTTAAGGCATTTTTAACCAATTCAAGCCGCAGTAGTGCCAAGAAAATAGCATGCGCAGACAGTGTCGTGGTCGTACGACCCGATCCAACATAATAATAAAACGTGTACTGCCATAGGATCAAACGACACAAACCATAGATGCATCTATTACCCACTCGCTGATCATACATGCGACGCGGTCAACACAATCAAGCAAATCAAGGATTTATCAAAGAAGCAAGTAATCAAGAAATGTAAACTTGTCTTTAATGGTCAAAAGATATTGTTCAATCTATTAGAATTTATTTACCAATTGACATGATCTAAGCAAGTTAAATGTACCATAAAGGTTCACGTATAACAAGTAAGCATGATTTTGGGTCCTAGGCTACCCGGACTTAAGTATGATAGTAGCTACGCACAGACTCTTCATCACCTCGTGCGTACGTACCCCCCACAAATAATATCACATAATTAATTACTTCACTTATGGGGAAAATTCCCTCTTACAAGGTTAGAAAAGAGACTTACCTCGTTTCGTGCCTACTTCCAACTCAAGAATGCTCTCAAACAGGAGCCGCACAATCCGAAACTATTCAAATAGCATAAAACCCAATCATTATAGGCTTACAAGTTCATATTCTAGATATTAAAGTGATTATCCAACCCCAAAGGCAAGGTTCCTAAAATTCACCCCCGGGCCCACGTGCTCGGATTCCGGAAATTCTTAAGGGAAGTTGTTACCCATAACCTTAGGATCAATAATATATGATTTTTACTAGATTCCATAACTAATTTCGTTGTTAGATCCTATTTTTATCAAAACCCTAGGTTTTACTATAAACCCATAATTTTCACTAATCTTTATGTGTTAATCTACCCAAAAACCAAGTATTAAACTCACATTAAGTAGGAATAACTTACCTCACAATGCTAAGTTGAAATCCCTCCTTTGTAAGCTCCTAAATCTCCCAAGGACGCAATAAATGACTTCAAATAAGCCTATGTCCCGTTTTTAAAACAACCTCACTGCCTCCAGTCCTTTCGCACCTGCAGCGTGTGGACCGCACATGCGATCTCGCTTCTGGGGACCAACGTCCGCATCTGCGGAAAGAAGAAGGGCTTGAAGGGATCGCACCTGCGAGAGGGTGCCTGCACCTGTGGCAACGCTTATGTGGAAAAGGACCGCATCTGCGGAACTTAGGCATCCGCTCTATGGAAGAATCTGCGAGGGGTCGACTGCTTCTGGGGTCTCGCACCAGAACTGGTGCACCAACAACTCATTTTGAACTTGGACTCGCCTCACATGACGTTTGAATAGAACCCGGGGCCCCCAGGCCCCGTCCGAACATTCCAATAAGTTCTAAATCATAAAACGGACTCTCTCAAACCTACGAAACTCCCGAAACAACATTAAAACCAAGAATCACACCCTAAAACAAATTGAATCAAACTTATGAACTTTAAGTTCTTAAATATACTTCCAACACGCCGAAACGTACTTATACCACTCGGAATGATACCAAATTTTGCGTGCAAGTATTAAATGACACTACGTAACTATTCCCAGTCTCAGAATTCCGTTTGGACCTTGATATCATCAAAACACATTTCAAACCTCAATTATAGAACTTCAAGAATCTTATTTCGCTATATGGCGCTAAAACACTCCGGGTCATCCAAAACCCGTTCCAAAAACACGTCCAAGTTCGAAATCATCATACAAACCTATTGGAACCTTCAAATCCCGATTCCGACATCGTTTACTCAAAATGTTGACCGAAGTCAAAACTTGGCCTTTTAGGCCAACCTTAAGGAAACAAGTGTTCCAATTTCAACCCAAACTCTTCCAAATCCAGAACCAACCATCCCGCAAGTCATAAATCAATAAAAGCAGATATGGGAAGTCTTATTTAGGGGTACAGGATTCTAGGATGCAAAACGGCTGGTCGGATCGTTATATTCTCCACCTCTTAAACAAACGTTCATCCTCGAACAGGTCTAGAATCATACTTGGAGTGCTGAACAAGTGTGGATATCTGCTCCACATGTCCTCCTCAGACTCCCAAGTCACCTCCTCGACTGGTTGGCCCCTCCACTGAACCTTTATGGAGGAAACCCTCTTAGACCTCAACTGGCGCTCCTGCCTATCAATAATAGTAATTGGTTCCTCCTCGTAGCCCAACCTATTGTCTAGCTGAATGGTATTGAAGTCTAACACATGGGACAAGTCGGCGTGGTACCTCCAGAGCATAGGTACGTGAAAAACTGGATGAACACCTGATAAGCTGGGAGGTAGAGCAAGCTCATAAGCAACCTCCCCAACTCGCCTCAACACCTCAAATGAACCTATAAAACCTTGGGCTCAACTTGCCCTTCTTTCCGAACCTCATAATACCCTTCATCGGCGAGACCTTCAAGAGAACCTTCTCGCCGACCATAAATGATACATCACGCGCCTTCTGATCCGCGTAACTCTTCTGTCTGGATTGTGCCATGCGAAGTCTCTCCTGAATCAACTTTACCTTTTCCAAGGCATACTTTACCAAATCAGTACCATATAACTTAGCCTCGCCAAGCTCAAATCCACCGATGGGAGAACGACATCGCCGACCATATGAAGCCTCAAATAGGGCCATCTCAATGTCGGAGTGATAGCTGTTGTTGTAAGGAAACTCGGCCAAGGGCAAGAATTGATCCCACTGCCCTCCAAATTCAATCACACATGCCCTCCAAAGTCAATCACACATGCCCTGAGCATGTCCTCTAATATCTGAAATGTCACCTCCGACTGCCCGTCGTTCTGAGGATGAAATGTCGTGTTGAACTCCACACGGGTGCCCAAATCACTATGTACGACTCTCCAGAAATGCGAGGTGAACTGAAGACCTCTATCTGATATGATGGACACAGGCACACTGTGCAACCGAACTATCTATCGAATGTAGATCTGGGCCAACCTCTCTGAAGTATAAGCAGTGGCTACTGGAATGAAGTGTGCCGACTTGGTCAACCTGTCTACAATAACCCAAACAACATCAAAATTCTGAAAGTTCCGTGGCAACCCAACTACGAAGTCCATGGTGATGTGCTCTCATTTCCACTCGGGTATAGGCATCTGCTGGAGTAGGCCTCCTGGCCTCTGGTGCTCATACTTAACCTGTTGGCAATTTAGACATCTAGCCACATACTCCACTATGTCTTTCTTCATCCATCGCCACCAGTAGTGCTGCCTCATGTCACAATACATCTTCTTAGCACCAGGATGAATAGAATACCCTCAACTGTGTGCCTCCTCTTGAATCCTCTCCCTCAGGCCATCAACATTAGGAACAACCCTGAAGTCGTAGAACATCATCCTCGCCAATAGAAACCTCCTTGGCACCACCCTGTACTACCGTCTCTCTGAGAACTACCAAGTGTGGATCATCAAACTGCCGAGCCTTGATCAGCCGCAATAATGAAGACTGAGCAACAACACACGCAAGAACTCGGCTTGGCTGTGAATGTCCAGCCTCACAAGTCAGTTAGCCAAGGACTGAATGTCCAAGTCTAGTGGCCTCTCCTCCGCTGAAATGAATGCGAAGCTACCCATACTCTTTGCCTTCCTGCTCAAGGCATCTGCTACCACATTTTTGCCTTGCTTGGATGTTAAAGAATGGTGATGTCATAATCCTTCAGTAACTCAAGCCACCTACGCTGCCTCAAATTAAGATCCCTTTTCTTGAACAAGTGTTGTAAACTGCGGTGGTCTATATAGACCTCACAAGACACTCTATATAAGTAATTCCTCCAAATCTTAAGAGCATGAACAATCACTGCCAACTCCAAATCGTGTATGGGGTAGTTCTTCTCATGAATCTTCAGCTGATGTGAAGCATAAGCAATAACTCGTCCCTTCTGCATCGACACAAATCCAAAGGCAACTACACGAAGCGTTGTAATAAACCGTATACATCCACGAACCGGAAGGCAACACTAGAACTGGTGTTGTCTTGAGCTTCTGGAAGTTCGCCTCACATTCGTCGGACCATCGGAACGGGGCACCCTTCTAGGTCAATTTGGTCAGAGGGGCTGCAATGGATGAAAAGCCCTCCACAAACTGGCGATAATAACCTGCCAATCCCAAGAAACTCCTGATCTCGGTCGTTGAAGTGGGACGTGGCCAACTATGAACTACCTCAATCTTCTTAGGATCCACCTTGATACCCTCTCCAAATACCACATGCCCCAATAATTCCACAGAATCTAACCAAAACTCACACTTGGAGAACTTAGCATACAACTTTTGTTCCCGCAAAGTCTGAAGCACTACTCTCCAATGATGCTCGTGCTCCCCCAGGCTACGTGAGTAGATCAAGATGTCATCAATGAAGACAATGACAAAGGAATCAATATAAGGCATGAACACCCTGTTCATCAAATCCATGAACGCCGTTGGGGCATTAGTCAAGCCAAAGAACATCACCAGGAACTCATAATGGCCATATCTAGTACAGAAGGAAGTCTTCGGAACATCTGAGTCCTGAATCCTCAGCTAATGGTACCCTGATCTTAAGTCAATCTTAAAAAACACCCTAGCACCCTGCAACTGGTCAAACAAATCATCGATGCGCGGCAACTGATACTTGTTCTTGATGGTAACCTTGTTCAACTGGCGGTAGTCAATACACATCTCAATGTCCCATCCTTCTTCTTCACAAATAACACTGGAGCACCCCAAGGCGATACACTCGGTCTAATAAACCCCTTAGCTAGCAACTCCTCAAGATGTTCTTTCAATTCTTTCGAAGCCATACGGTATGGCAGGAATGGATATAGGATGGGTGCCTGGATCCAAGTCAATACAAAAATCAATATCACGCTCTGGCGGCATTCCTGGGAGGTCAGAAGGAAACACATCGGCGAAATCCCAGACTACTGGCATTGAATCAATCGTCGGAGACTTTGCAGTGGTGTCCCGCACATAAGCGAGATAAGACAAACAACCCTTCTCGAACATACGTCGATCCTTCAGAAAAGAAATAACCCGACTAGCTGTACTAACTGAGGAACCTCTCCACTCCAACCTCGACAACTCAGGCATGGCTAAAGTAACAGTCTTGGCATGACAATCTAGGATGGCGTGATAAGGAGATGACCATTCCAAGCCCAGGATGACCTCAAATTCGGTCATATCAAGTAACAAGAGGTCTGCTATGGTCTCGAACCCATAGAATGTGACCAAAAAGGACCGATAGATCCGGTCCAAAACCACAAAATAGCCCATAGGAGTGGACACATAAACAGGAGTACCCAACGACTCATGAGGAATATCCAGGAAATGAGAAACAGAGATGATACATATGAATAGGTAGAACCTGGATCAAATAATATTGAAGCGTCCCTACCACAGACATAGATAATACTTGTAATAACGACATCTGAGGCCAATGCGTCTGGTCTGGCTGGAAAAGCATAGAATCTGGATGGAGCGCAGGCTGGATGGCCTCCAACTGACTGGACAGAAGCTGGCTAAGCTCCCGCTGCCTGGCCTCCACCTCTAGGACGACCCCTACCCACCTGTCCTCCACCTCTGGATGACCAAACTGCTGGTGCTATAATCAGAGGCAGAGGACTCTGCTATACTACCTTGCCCCAGAGCCTGGGGCAAGTCCTCCTGATGTGGCCTGGATCCCCACACTCATAACAACCTCTCAAAACCATAGACTTCTACCCTGAAGACTGGCCCTGGTGGCCGGAATACCCACCGGAGGATTCCTGAATGGCTGGGAAATGGTATGAACTTTCTGGCATGGCACTGAAATAGGCGCTGGAAGAACCCTGATGACCAGAATACCCACCGGAGGAACCCTGAATAGCTGGTGGGAGATAATAATTCTCCGACATTGCGCTGAAATAAGGCCTCACTGGAGCACCTCGAGGAGGTGGTGGGGTGCTGAATATGGGGGCCTGCTAGACTGGCCCCTCCCAAACTGATCTCTGCCCCGCTGGAGCACCTCTAAAATCTCCAGAAAGTTGAGCCCTCTTATCCTGCTGTCCCTGCTCTCTACCCCTTAGACAATAGCCCTCAATCTTGTGAGCGATCTCCACTACTAGTTGATAAAGAGTCCCCATCTCTATCTCTCGCGCCATGTTGTCCCTAATACCAGAGTGAAACCCTGCTACAAACCTCTTCACTCTCTCTGCATCCGTAGGAAGTATCATAAGTTCATGACGAGACAACTCAAAAAACTTCGCGTCGTAGTCACTGACATCTGACCCTGCTCAAGCTGCTCAAATTGGTACCGCAGCTCTTCCCTCTCGGAGGGTGGATATACATGTCCAGAAAAAACTGTGTGAACTGCTCCCAGGTGATGGAGGGGACCCCACTAGTCTGCCAAAAACATAAGACTGCCACCACCTACGGGCCCTGCCCTCCAGCTGAAAAGTGGTGAAGTTAACCCCATGAGACTCTAGTATCCTCATGTTGTGCAGTCTGTCCCTGCACCTATCAATGAAATCTTGTGCATCCTCATGACGCTCATCCCCGAAGTCAGGGGGGTGTAGTCTAGTCCATCTGTCTAATAACTTCTACGGATCTCCATCCACCGCTGGTCTGGGCTCAGGTGCTACTACTTCCCGTGGGTAATGTACTCGGAGTCTGATTAATCGAAGCTGCATGGACTGGGGCCGGGGCAGTAGAGGTCTGTGCTCCCCCTCCCGCTTGAGACGTGGCTGGGTCCGCTGGAAATAAACCATCCTGGGTCATAGTGTCCATGAACCGTATCATACGACCCATGACCTCCTGAAAGCCCGGCGCTGTCATGTTATCCACCGGGGCAGGATCTGCTACTGGCACCTCGCTCTGCTCTTCAGGGATAGGATCCTCTGCTAGATCCTCTGGTGGTGCAACTGGGGCAGCTATGGGACGCCCTCGTCCCCTACCTCGGGTCGGTTCCCTCCCCCGACCTCTGCCTCAGCCTCTAGCAACGGGGGGAGCGACTCCTCCCTGGTCCGGAACGTCAGTCGTACGCGTCCACACCATCTGCGAGAGAATAGAAGAATGAAATTTAGTTGCCATCAACCGCAGGATAAAAGATGAATAAAGAGTAACTTCGTAACACCCTATAGCCTTCCGAAGAACCTAGGGCTATAATACCATGTTGTCATGACCCAAATTCCATTCTAGATCGCAATGGCGCCCAACAACGAAGTTAGGCAAGCCAACACTATTTATCAAGTGAGTCTCATTTTATTTTATTAAAAACCTTTCTAACAGTATCTTAATTTGAATTACTACGCATATAAAAACGGCAAATGACAAAGGCAATTTAAATTGCAATGACAAAAGGAGTCAAGTTTAAATAATTACATCCCCAAAAGAATAGTCCACCAATGTGTGTGCCAGGAACTAGTGTCACAATTATACGGGCATCTAGTGGAATGAACAAAAGTATACATCTACTCTACTGTCTGAAATAGAATAGACAGAATAAGCGAAAGAAAAGACTCCAACGCGCTGTTGAACAACATCAGGATAAGCAGTTCACCATGGAATCTCTGCCTCAGCATCAAGTACGCGAAATAACAACATCAGGATAAGCGCTTCTGAGGCTAAATAGCAAAAATCACAGGAAATAACAATTTTCCCATAAATATGGATATACATAAATTCTTATCACTTCAGTGGACAACTTGTATTTTTAAGGCATTTTTAAACAATTCAAACCGCAGTAGTGCCAAGAAAATAGCATGCGCAAGCAGTGTCGTGGGCATACGACCCGGTCCAACATAATAATAAAATATGCACTGCTGGAGGATCGGACGACGTGAACCCTAGATACATCTATTACCCCGCTCGCGGATCATACATGTGACGCGGTCAACACAATCAAGCATATCAAGCAGGCAAATCAAGGATTTATCAAAGAAGCAGGTACTCAAGAAATGTCAACTTCTCTTTAATGGTCAAAATATATTGTTCAATCTATTATAACTTATTTAAGAATTGACATGTCTAAGAAAGTTAAATTTACCATAAAGGTTCACGTATAACAAGTAAGCATGATTTTGGGTCCTAGGCTACCCGGACTTAACCATTATAGTAGCTACGCACGGACTCTCATCACCTCGTTTGTACGTAGCCCCACAAATAATATCACATAATTAATTACTTCACCCATGGAGAAAATTCCCTCTTACAAGGTTAGAAAAGAGACTTACCTCATTTCGAGCCTACTCCCAACTCAAGAATGCTCTCAAACCATCAAACCAGAGTCGCACAATCCGAAACTACTCAAATAGTGTAAAAACCAATCATTATAGTCTTACAAGTTCATATTCTAGCTATTAAGTGATTATCCAACCCCAAAGGCCAAGGTTCCTAAAATTCATCCCCAGGCCCACGTGGTTGGATTCCGAAAATTCTTAAGGGAAGTTGTTACCCATAACCTTAGGATCAATAATATATGATTTTTACTAGATTCCATAACTAATTTCGTGGTTAAATCCTATTTTTATCAAGACCCTAGGTTTTACTCTAAACCCATAATTTTTACTAATCTTTATGTGTTAATTTACCCAAAAACCAAGTATTAAACTCACATTAAGTAGGAATAACTTACCTCACAATGCTAAGTTGAAATCCTTCCTTTGGAAGCTCCTAAATCGCCCAAGGACGCAATAAATGACTTCAAATAAGCCTAAGTCTCGTTTTTAAAACAACCTCATTGCCTCCAGTCCTTTCGCACCTGCGGCGTGTGGACTGCACCTGCGGTCTCGCTTCTGCGGACCAACATCCGCATCTGCGAAAAGAAGAAAGGCTGGCAGGGATCACACCTGCGAGAGGGTGCCCGCACCTGTGGAACCGGTTCTGCATAACAGGACCGCATATGCGGAACCTGGGCATCCGCTCTATGGCCGCATCTGCGAGGGGTCGACCGCTTCTGCAGTCTCGCACCTGGGACTGGCCAACCGCAGGTGCGGTCGCACCAGAACTGGTGCACCAGTAGCTCGTTTTGAGCTTGGACTCGCCTCGCGCGACGTCTGAATGGCACCCAGGGCCCTCGAGGTCTCATCCAAACATGCCAATAAGTTCTAAATCATAAAACGGACTCACTCAACCCTACGGAACGCTTGTAACAACATTAAAACCAAGAATCACACCCTAAAACCAGTTGAATCAAACTTATGAACTTTAAGTTCTTAAATCTACTTCCAACACGCCGAAGCGTACTTATATTACTCGCGATTATACCAAATTTTGCGTGCAAGTCTTAAATGACACTACGAAACTATTCTCGGTCTCGGAATTTTGTTTGGACCTCGATATCATAAAAACACGTTCCAAACCTCAATTATAAAACTTCAAGAATCTTATTTCGCTATTTGGCGCTAAAACGCTCCCGGGTCATCCAAAACCCGTTCCAAACACACGCCCAAGTCCGAAATCATCATACGAGCCTATTGGATCCTTCAAATCCCGATTCCGGCATTGTTTACTCAAAATGTTGATCGAAGTCAAACTTGGCATTTTAGGCCAACCTTAAGGAACCAAGTGTTCCAATTTCAATCCAAACTCTTCCAAATCCCGAACCAACCATCCCCGCAAGTCATAAATCAATAAAAGCAAATATGAAAAGTCTTATTTAGGGGTATGAGGTTCTAGGAAGCAAAACGAACGTTCGGGTCGCTACAGTAAGAGACTCTAAAAAGTCGCTGAGGACGACATTACTTTCATGGAGGAATACACAGATGGATTACCACTGCCGTATAACGATGCATTGGTAATCTTTTTAAATGTCTCAGATTCTAAAATTAAACGTTTTTTGGCGTACCCAGGAAGTTCGTCCAATATTATCTAGTGGAGAGTGCTCGAGCAAGCCAAGCTCACCGGAAGTATCATTCCGGTCACAAAACTCCTCGCCGAGTTCAACCTAGCAAGTGTGACAACCCGAGGAGAGATCATGCTTCCACGAATACCGAGAGGGTGATGAAGACGACCCTTTTCGAGGTAGTAAATGGTGATATGGGCTATAATATTATCCCACGGGGAGACTATGATTGCATGATATGAAGGTTGTGCTGTTAACATATCATCAATTGTTGAAATTCCCAACTCCCGAAGGAATTAAACAACTAAGAGGTGACCAACCGGTAGCAAGGGATATGAATGCAATCTGAATTTTCAGTAGCAAAGGGAAGGATCATGAAACATAGCAATTGACACTTGCTCCCGTGCCGAGCAAATTCAACCAGGAGGAGGAGTCTTCAGAATCCTATCAGGTAGCAAGATATTTCCATGTACCAGAAGAAATGGACATAACAAAGTCCACAACGGAAGAACTTGAGCAATTCACGTTGTTTGAAAAGTTCTTGGAGAGGAAGTTACACTTGGGGACGGGACTAAATCCCGAGATCAGGTTAGGATTTATAGAGTTTCTTAAATTTATTATTGACTATTTTTCATGGTCTCATGCAGATATGACATGTATCCCGCCGGAAGTGGTTGTGCACAAACTGAGCTTAGATCCTAACATCCCTCCAGTAAGGCCGAAAAACATCTTATTGTCGAGGTCAGAAACAAATTCGTCAAAGAAGAGGTAACTCGTTTGCTCGATTTCGGTTCAACTCGAGGGGTAAAGTACCCTGGCTGGCTAGCTAACGTGGTTATAGTTCCAAAGTAGAATAATAAATTTCGCATGTGTGTAGACTATAAGGATCTAAATAAGGCGTTCCCAAAAGACTCGCTCCCATTTCAAAACATTGATCAAAAGATTGATACGACGGCCATACACGAGTTAATGAGTTTCCTCGATTCATACTCCGGGTACAACCAAATCAAGATGAACCCGGAGGATCAGGAAAAAACTTCGTTCATAACTAACTTCAGCACATATTGCTATAATGTGATGCCTTTCGGGCTAAAAAAAACTCTAGAGTCACTTATCAACGGCTCGTAAACAAAATATTTGAAAATCAAATAAGGAAAACCATAGAATTTTACATAGATATGCCAGTAAGGTCTTTGAACGCAGGTGATCATCTTAAACACATGCATGAAACCTTTGACATCCTAAGGAATCACAACATGAAGCTTAACCCCGAGAAATGTACATTCAGAGTCAGCTCTGGTAAGTTCTTAGGATTCCTGATGTCTCAAAAGGGAATCGAAGTTAACCCCGATAAAATTAAAACCATCAAAGACATCCCTAATCGATTATCATCCGTGAAAGAGGTTTAATTCAAAGGCTCACAGGAAGACTAGACGCTTTAAGCAGATTCATTTCCCAGTCTTCAGAAAAATGTCATCACTTCTTTTCACTCCTCAAAGAGAAGAACAATTTCGAACGCACTCTGGAATATCAGCAAGCTTTGAAGGATTTGAAAAGGTATTTTCCGAGTCCTTCACTACTGTCAAAATCGGAGAAAAGCGAACAACTACTGATCTACTTAGTGATCTCGGAGGTAGCGGTAAGTGCCGTTTTATTCCATGAGGACGAAGGTATGAAATCTCCTATCTATTATGTTAGTAAAATTTTAACGGGAGCAGAAAATTGCTACCCACATCTTGAAATATTTGCCTTGGCTCTCGTAGTCACCGCTTGAAATCTTAGGCCTTATTTCCTATGTCATTCGATAGCCGTGATGACCATTTTTCCCCTGCGAAATATTCTTCATAAACCTGAACTTTTAGGTAGGTTGGCCAAGTGGGCAGTCGAAATGAATGAATTTGACATAGAGTATAAACTCAGGACTGCGATTAAGTCACAAGTTTTAGCCTACTTTATGGCCGATTTCAGTGCAGGATTGTTACCTTTGGCTATCAAAGAAGCAATGACGGTGTCAGAATCGACATCAGGAGTTTGGATCTTGTTTCTTCCAATGTGAAGGGGTCAGGGCTTGGCAGGACTTGAGCTAGCCCGAGGATTGGACTCTAAGGTCATAGGAATCAAATGCGACTCTAATTAGTAGTAAATCAGGTCTACGGGATCTTTAAAGCCAAAGAGAAACGCATTCAACAATATATGGTGAATGTCCAGGTTCTGCTCGCACGATTTAGAGAATGGTCAATTACCCACATCCGAGAGAAGAGAATGCAGAAGCAGACACACTAGCCAATCTGGGATCGTCCACGAAAATGAAGGGGCTGGACTCCGGTATGGTCGTACAGCTTATGTATTTGGTATTGGATACAGACATATATTACGAAGTAAACGCGACTAATTTTGTTTGGGACTGGAGAAATGAGATCATTAATTATCTTGAGCACGGAAAGTTGCTTGAAGATCCCAAGGTATCTCGGGAGTAGCGCACTAAAGCAGCTCGATACAACTTCAAGGGAGGTCAATTGTACAGAAGATCTTCCAAGGCTCATTGGACCGATGTTTGGGGGATTCCAAAGCTGACTATGTCATTAGAGAAGTCCACGAAGGGATCTGCGGAACTCACTCGGGCGCATATTCCTTAGTGTAAAAACTAATCCGAGCGGGATACTACTAGTACCAGATAGAACAAGACGCTAAGGCTTATTTACAGAAATGCGATAAATGTCAACGACATGCACCGTTGGTGCATCAACCGACAGATCTACTACACTCGGTTTTGTCTCCCTGGCCATTCATGAAGTGGGGAATGGATATAGACGGTCCGTTGCCACCAACCCTCGGTAAGGTAAGATTTATTTTGATTTTAACTGATTATTTTTCTAAGTGGGTTGAAGCAGGTCCTTACCAGAAAATGGGCAAACGTAAAATGGTAGATTTATTATGGGAGAATTTAACTTGCAGATTTGGATACCAAAAGAGATAGCATGTGACAACGGGCCACAATTTATAGGCACAAAGGCCTCAAAATTCCTCGAAGACTTGAAAATCAAAAGAATCAAATCATCACCCTATCACCCGAGTGCAAGCGATCAAGCGGAATCAACAAACAAGGTGATTATCCAAAATCTCAAAAAGAGATTGGAAGCAGCCAAAGGAAAATGGCCCGAAGAGCTACCAGGATTACTATAGGCGTATCGAACAAATACCAAATCAAGCACGGGAGAGACTCATTTTTCTCTTGTATACGGAGTAGAAGCCTTGATCTCGATGGAGGTTGGGGAACCTACCTTGAGGTATTTTCGGGCAGACGAAGAAATAAGAAACGAAGCATTGCTGCTCAAATTGGAGTTGCTCGAAGAGCGCAGGGACTTGGCACATATAAGGATGGAAGCCCAAAAACAGAGAATGAAAAGATATTACAATCGCCAAGCCAACCTCCGTTATTTCAAAGTAGGAGACTTGGTCTTAAGGAAAGTAACTTAGAACACCTATGAGCTCAACGCAGGAAAGTTAGTTTCCGAAGTGGGAAGGCCCCTAGCGGGTTTTAGCTGTCACGGAGAGAGGGTCATACGAATTGGAAATTTAAGACAGAGTAAAGTTACCGAGCAACTGGAATGCGGCACACCTTAAAAGGTACTATTTTCGACGAGCATCGCCTATATTAAAAGTATGTGCTACACTTTTTTTCCCTTCACCCAGCTTTTGTCCCAATTGGGTTTTTATGGAAATGTTTTTAACGAGGCAACAACAAAAAGCATATTGTGAAGGAATCTTCGTCAACGGAAATAAGACTGTAAAATGATAAGGCATGTAGACAACGGGTCACTATAGAGTGGTTAGATAATCTTTTGCTCGATAGCAAACATCCTATCAGGAAGTAAATTTTGCTATCGGGCCAAATATTACCCGATCGTTCACGAGTGCAACCCACCGGGGGTTGTTAGATAGTCTTTGGCTCGATAACAAAGTTCCTAAGGGGAAGTGAAGCTTGCTATTGAACTAAATATTATCTAACCATCCACTAGAGGAATTTTCAAAGGAGCAAGACTTTCACTATTCAAATTCGCATTCTTCGCATTCAAACACATGGGGGATAATATGAGAATACGGAAATAACTGCCACGTCGACAAGGACTACAAAATTCGGGAATGAAGTTTTATCATCGGGACCGGGGAAGTGCGGCCAGCCCCTTAGAAACAAGTTGTACAAGTTAGCCACAAGCAATAGCAATTTCCTTTTAGCACAACAAATGCGTATGTACTTTTGAAAATGGAAGGAATAAAGTAAAGTCCTTTTATTTTTATCTTATTTATGTTTGAACAATGAATTAATTTTACCATTTGAAAGATATACAAGTACTTCAAATGCTAGTGCCATAATGAACAAGATACGTCCTCATGAAGCTTCAAGAGCACCATAAACATAATAGAGTCCTCTCTTATGAAACCCTCATGGTAAAGGTTTGATTCCGGAAGAACTTATTCCCAGAATTCAAATGCTATCGTGGAAAAATACACCCGAAGCCTCGCATAACTCAACACAAAAAGAAAAACTTGCGCAGTACTTAAACGAAAAAATACTTCTATATACAACAAATGTGCTAAGAAGCATGAGTAAAAAAGTATGAAAAAGAAAAGAAAAGTGGAAAAAGAGCAAAAGCTAAGCTGCTGCACCCCTAAAATTCGGAGGAAGAGAAGTATATGCACCCCCAGGAGAAGTAGGCGGATGCACCCCGACTCAAGAGCTTCGCCTTCACCATCTTGGCCTTCATCATATTGGCCCTCACCATCTTGGCCTTCTCCCTCATCTCATTCGGGTTCTTCTTCAATTCCAAAGAACTCGGAACCGAAACTAGAAGAGTAAGAGGCATCAGGTCGGACCGAGAAATCCCTTCGGGCAGTTAACTCCAGCCCACGGGCCTTGGCGATTTCGGCATCAAAATCAAGGACGCCCGCTTTGGCCTCTTCCAAGGTTTTTCTCCTCATGTTATACATATAATATGTTTTTTCAACAGTGAGGGAAGTCGTTCGGCGTTGAAGTCCTTCATTAAGACGGTCAACCTTGGTCGAAAGTTTATCTCGCTCGGATCTAACGGCCTGGAGGCTGACATCAAGGTCACGGACAGTGGAGTTAAAAACTCTATTATGCTCTATAATTCTCTTATGCCTATCTTCCAATCGAGCATACTTCTTCTCAGCAGCAACAACTTCTTCAGCATTGGAGTTCAAGGCTGGCTCCAAACTATTCAGTCTTTCAGGAGAGGCAGCTTCGCGATCGACAACAATGAGAATGAAATTTTGGACCTCAACCCATTTTGCCTTAGCTTCTTCAAATTGTACCCTCAACAGGGAGGTCTTTTGGCTAAGGGTCACTACCTCTTGCTCGCTTTGCTGCAACCGAGCCTCTAATACGGCAACCTCAATAGCTCATACTTCCACTTCCGGGAGGCGGGTAACAATCTGATCCCACTCGGGCAATAATTGATCTCGTGTGGAGGTAAGTTTCTCCTTATCAAGGATCAATCTCTGAAGGCCCTCGGAAGCAAGGAAGTTAGCCTGCAAAATAGAAGTACAAATTAAAAACCCATCCACAACAAAGATAAAAGGAACAACAGCAGGAACAAAGAACATATCGTCGCCACGTTATGCATGCATTGTTCATCAAACACTCTTACAAGAGAGACTGTACTTTGTTCCTGTCTCTTTTTGAAGCCGGAGACTTCATATAATTAGCGAGTTCCACCGGACAAGACAGTAAATGACATTCGGCAGAAACTGAGAGGGTAACACTCCTCCTCCTTTGGGGATCATCGGAGGAGGCCGAATAGTTATGTCCCAAATTCCCAAGAACTGGGGACTGGTGAAGGGGGCATCCTCCTATCGAACGACTATGGCCGGTAGAGATGATGTAGCAGTTGCTGGTAGCGAAGGCAATGTTGGCGAAGAAGGTGCTAAATTTCATGGCTTTGTAGGTTGAGAAGCAGTTACGGCAAAAATAGTGCTGGTTGTTGGTTGTTCATCAACTGAAGATGGAGAAAACCCGTTACCCAGCCTCACGGTACCAGGAACAACGTCTGGGACTCGGAAGCGAGAGTTAGCATCTTCCACTATATCAAATTCCGCCAGAGCGCCAAGACGTCGTCCTCAATAAGCATAACTAGCTCAAGAGATTGAGCACTCTGTTGAGTTGATGAAGGTCGTCGTCTTTTATGTAGATAAGCCCCATCATCATTGGCTCCTCTATCATCGTCGATCACCACGATGTCTACGGCTGGCTCGGGCACGACGCTCGTCACAACAGTGCTCACAGTTAGCTCAGGCGCGACACTCTTCACCTTTTCATTTTTGCCCTTTGTCGCAGAGGAACGTCACCTTTTTGATTGTTTTTTTTTCATCCAGGGACTCTGAGAATAATAACTTGCACCGGAATCAGGCCCCACGACACCCTTTTGAGCAAAAGCCTCCTTCAGTAACCTCGTTGCATCACCAGTATCAGCCAAAACATCCTCCTCGGGGATGATAATCGAGCCTTGTGGAAGACCTAAATTCAACAGGAAAGAAGAGTTAGCCAATTTTCCTATACGAAAAGAAAAAGCAAGGTATGTTCAACCTACCATGCTTTTTGGCCTTGCACCTGTATTTGAGGGACAGTTCTTTCCACTTGTGGGTCTCAGACGTAGTAACATTCAAAATCTTCTTGACCCACTAGTCCAGGCCTTCGACAATTGGTGGTGTCCACCGAGTTGCTGAAATAACAAAAAAAGAAAGATCAGTAATAACATGGGACAATCTTTAGCTAAAAGGAAAGACAAATGATGAACTTACAAGTACGGTTCCATGATTCAGGAAAGGATGAAGTCGTGGTCGGGATAATGTCCTTGGTGGAAACTGTAACGAACCGCTCCATCTATCTACTGTCGTTGTCATCATCCATGCTAGTTAGCAAAGCGTGATGACCACGTTTGCTGAAATTTATCATTCCCCCCACGGAAAATCTTGGGGGAATAAAGATTAATCAACCGAGCTAGGGATAGCTCTTCTAGTATCTCCTGGAATAGACGTTGAAGACAAGCAACTGTCCTCCATATAGAAGGACTTACCAGTGCCAAACATACTCGGAAACGGATGCAAAACTCCACGATAACGGAGCCAAGCTCCCATACGTAAAACCCTTCTTAGGTAAGGTTACCCGCTCCGCCGAGTTAGGAGTGATGATGTTCAAATCTTGACAACGACAATCTTCCTTCACGGCAGGGATAATGGAAGGACGGATGGAAGAAGGATACACGCCAACATCCCATGTGCGAGGCTTAGTAGAAGGGTACTTCTCTTCGAAGTCCTTACTGGTAGTAAGCTTTCTGGGAATGATGTTTTTTACTGTAAGAGCAACAATATCATCAACAATTTTTTGTTATTGGAAGCACTGGAATTTCTTGAAGAGGAGCCCATGGTTATCAGAAGGGAGAAATGATTTTTTTTCTGAAGAAGAAGATTAGAGGGAGTTGAAAACAAGGGTGAGTTGAGTAAAGAAGTTCGAGAAAAATTAGAGAATTATGAAGTGGAAAAGGAAAAGAGTGATGCATATAAGTAAAGGAATAGGCAGCTAAAATCGTGGCCATGATTACCTCGAGATTCGGTGAAAGTGTTGCTGAATCATGGGATGACGCATGTTCGGGGTATTAAATGCGGAGAGACGTACGTCTAATCAACCGTCACAAACTTTTCAGAGGAGGTCAGAGAATTTCCCGCCAAGAAAGGTATCTTCACCAACTTCCCCATAACACAAACATGTACCACCGAAAGCAGGAGGACTAGTATCGGGTAAAATATATTCATATTAAATGCTCGCATAATAAAGCGACACATTGAGCCGAAGGCAGAAAACAACCAGGTCCGAAGGCGACAATCTCGTTTATCCCTGAAGGGAAGGATGTTCATAAAGGCGAGATAAGTGTCTGTCACGCGGTGACATTTAATGAAGAATATTATATTGGATTAAGTATGTGGTCCGTTACAGAGAATATGGCATTTACTACCTACCGTTACATATTCTTCAATAGCCCCCATTATTGTCATTAAAGAAGGGCTTGATCCTAGGACCTTGTTCCCTAGGTACCACTATAAAAAGGAAACCAAAACCCATTATAATGGAGGGAATTTTCTGACAAGCTTATATTGTATATTGTTCAAAGCTCAATAATATTTTATCTTTTTGCTTATTAATATCGTTTTTGCTACCTCCAGATGCTTTACTTTCGGAACCAAGATTTCTACTGTCTTACCTTGATTTCAACGCTAAGTCTTACATTCTTGATTAATTTATTTATTATTTTGGAATCAAATTAATTAACTTATCTATAAATCACATACAAAATTAATTATACTATTTTACGGGTAAATACGATATGCAATACTTTGTAGCAAATTAGGAATAATCAATTTCCTCAAAGTAGCTTGTATTTGAAAGGAGTAAGTGACAGACAAGCAAAGGTGGCTTTCCCAAAAAATAAAATCTGAGATATTTGATATGGCATTTAATGTAACATCTACTTTGCTTTGAATAATTTGCACAGAAGTTAGGTAGACTTGGTTTTCATCTATTTATAGACCATTTTTCAGTAAAGGGAGGAAAGATCACTACTCCCACCAGTAAAAATAGTTGGGGAGTTCAATTGATAAAATGCCAAATTTTTTATCTTGAATTTTAGTTTGGTCCAACAACAATAACAATATTACATTGTATTCTCACAAGTGAATCTAAAGAGAATAGGATATACGTAGCTTTACTCAAGAAAATAAATCGTTAACCCCTTACAAACTTTTTGAATTGGATGATTAAGTTGGCTGAAGTACAACAATAGTTATAACCAAATCCAAATCACACCTTAATTGTTTATTTAAGCATCATTCTTAATTCAAGCCAAATCCCCAATTAGGCAAAGCACCGCCTCTATAGTCAATAAGAAAAAAATAGCAACTCTTTTTTTTTTCAATTAGAAAAATTATTGAAAACTAAGAAAAAGTTTTGGACCAAACATTTTAATATATATATGTTGTACAGTACCCAAACGGATGTAACATGATATAACTGCCAAGTACTCAAATTCCTGAATATGGTAGAGGCTTAGAAGATGAATAACATCCAAATTGGAACACTCTTGAAATTAGAGAGAAGACAAATCTTCATTTTTTTAGAACCACTAATTCTTCTTCCTATACCTCACACTAATATATTAATAACTTAAAAGTTACGAAAACAATATTTAGAACTTTCTGGAATGCAACAATATCAAAGATATATGTTAGAATTCGTTGTAACATATATCTCTCAAACATTTGTCTCTAACTTACAAAAATCTTCATATTAGTTTGAATGGTTGTTACATTGTATTGTATCGTATTATTACTTTAAATTATAATTTTTTATTTATTGTTACTTAAATTTAATTGTATCGTATCGTTAAATTTGTTGTTACGTAATGACGAAATTTATCACTTTACGTAACGATCGATTTGGTATAGTTACATTGTTATCTTGTCTTTTTCTCTAATCTCAACTTTCTTTATTATTAAATAATTTTATTTGATCATTTATGTTGCCTTTTTATATAATAAATTCACTATGTATTGTAAATTTTTTTATAATACTGCAAGTTTATTCTTTCTATTACTGGTGAGTGATATCATAAAACAACAGAAAACGATACAATCTATCCAAAAATTATATTTATCAAACGATATACTAGAATAGATTACAATACAATACAATACGATACGATACAGATGAAACAATGATTACCATCAAAACAAGTTGTAAACGGAACAACAAACACATGGCTTTGAATAGTAAGATATACATTTTGTTCATGAGAAGATTTCACGAAGCTAATCTAGTTGTTACTTGTGGATCAAAACATCACAACAGCTTGCATATATATGTTAATTTTCTTCCTCCCTTCAAATTGAGGGAGAGTTTAGGGCTATTAATGATGTTGTGTTAAGACTTCAGTTATAGATTGCACTTGTTACACGTTGCATGCAGTTTCGCACAAGGGAGTTCAATTTAAAATAATGCCAAATATAGTATAAGCGGTAGCGAACATGGGAATACAATTTGGTTGCATCTTTGTTAATTTTTTTCTTCTATTTCTATTTTCTTTATAGTGTGATGTTAAAATTAAATTATTTAAAAGTGAGCGCACGCTATATTTTACAAATTTTGGCATTTTAAAAGTTTAAAAACTATTTCCTCCTAATTTGTTGAACAATTTATCTTTTTTTCAACAAACACTCTTATCTATTTAGTTTAACAAATTTTACTATTATAAGTTTTTGTTAAACTTAACAAAAAACATTTAACCAATTAAAAAATTTATTGACTCCAAATGACTGATGGAATATTAAATCCTTTTGTGTTTATAACTACGAAGGTATTATTTTATTTACAAATAGAGGGAAATAAAAAAGGGTTACAATCTTAACTACATTGATACCAATAAATAAAGAAAGAGGGCTACTACATAAAACCAAACTTTTTAATATAAGCAAATAAAAAGTTTCAAAATAAACTAACAAACTATAAATAATTTCATCAAATATACTTGCATGATTTAGCAAAATTTATGAAATAAAAAATTACTTTGTAGAGGTTTGATTTTTTAAAGTAAAACAAAGCTGATTTCTATGAATTAAGTTAAAAATATGAAGTAAAATAGAAAAAAGACAAAATAAAAGTAACTGGAGTAATAATTTTACACGTAAGTTGTGGTTACTGGTTAGATTGACCAAGCAAAGACACGGTAACTCGCAAGGCCCCCCATTGCATATACTATGTTTTCATCGAAATAAAAACAGAAAAGGAAAAATCACAAAATTTAAATTCAAGGGTGATCATGACCCGAACACGCAACCTCGCTGAAGCTTTGGACCCC
Source organism: Nicotiana paniculata (assembly GCA_005239505.1). Taxonomy (NCBI): domain Eukaryota; kingdom Viridiplantae; phylum Streptophyta; class Magnoliopsida; order Solanales; family Solanaceae; genus Nicotiana; species Nicotiana paniculata. The sequence goes on from MDKI01121389.1 coordinate 43,128, forward strand.
GTGGCCATCTTTACAGGTGTAATATTTGCAACACATTATTATTTTTTGACGAAACGGGTTCAACTGAACTCGCTTAGTAAAATGTGGGTCCACCTCTGATTTTCTGTGTGTAAATTGACAACAACGGTGTTTGATATTAGGATTAATTAACAAGCTCTCTGTATAGTGTGAAATATGATATGATATGTGGTCATCTAAAGGAAAGACACGTGGAACCCAAGACGGAGATGACCGAAAATCGAACTCAACCATTCCGCTTGTCATTGAAAGGGATAACGTTCATAAAAGTGTATTAAATGCTCTGCGTCCGGAAGCATTCAATAAAGAATATTCTGCAGCATCAAGAGTGACGGTCCGTTACAAAGAATTTAGCATTTATGTTCACTGTTACTTCTTTATCAATGACCCTCATAATTAACATTAAAGGAGGGGACGATCTTAGGACCTCCTTCCCTAGACACATCTATAAATAGTGAGCCCAGTTAGCATTGTAAAGGACACGATTTTTCTCGCTAAACTTACACTACATTCTATACAAAGCTTAATACAATTTTATTTTCCTGATTTGATCTCATTATTGCTGTGCCCCGAAACCTTGTGCCCGGGACTATCATCTCTATTGTTTCATCTACATTTTGAGGCTAAGTATTGACTCCCACCATTGGGCCTAGACAGTGGTGCAATTAAATTGATCCCTACCTTTTTTATTAACGCAATTTGATTATTTTGTCCCAGAAAAAATGGCAGATAACACCGTTAACAACATGCACAACCCTGAAATTCGAGGGGATCAGCCTCAATTCGAGGATTCAATCAGTGACACTCGCAATGAGGGGAATGACGCCACGCCGGAGGATGGCAGGCAATACCCTTGACAGGTTCTAGAAACAACTCCTAATGATGCTAACGAGGAGCATGTCGTGGATGCGGTAAGGATCCTGCAAGTGCAACAGGTGATTATTCTAGTCCATCTCACGCGGCAGGAGACGGTTATGACGGAACTGAAGCAGGCGTTATCGGGGGCTTCAAATAATGCAAACAGCCGAGATCCAATTGCTCCCGGTGTTCCCGCAAACCAAACAACACAGAGAGTCGATAACAACACTCTCAAGGGTGAAGTTGGCTCCGACGGGGCTGGGGGGAGCAGATCCAGTCTCAACAACGAGAACCACCCGTTCAAGAATGAATTTTTACGGTTTATGAGGGAAGTAAATGCCCGCATGGATCAAATCTCGGGCGCGTCACTAGTATTGAAAGGCCCGGACTCAAAGAAGTATACTCAATTTCCATACAAGCTGATTGAGGCACCAGAACTAATCCCAAAGCAGTTCAAAATGCCTTAAGTGCCAAAGTATGACGGGACTTCAGATCCATAGGATCATACTACCACCTACACAACGACAGTAAAAGGAAATGATTTAGCTCCTCACGAAATTGAATCTGTGTTGCTAAAGAAATTTGGAAAAATTCTCACGAGGGGATCTCTAACATGGTATTCATTATTACCCTAGCATTCCATAGATTCCTTTGAGATGCTCGCGGATTCTTTCATCAAGTATCATGTTGGGGCCAGAAAAGTACAAGCCCAGAAGGCCGACATATTTAGGATCGCACATGGAGAATCTGAATTATTACAAGAGTTCATTACCCGATTCCAGAAAGAAAGAATGTTGCTCCCGACTGTCCCGGATGAATGGGCAGCTGAAGCATTCATCAAAGGATTGAATCCGAGAAGCTCAGACGCTTCCCGAAAGCTGAAGGAGAGCATGCTTTAGTTTCAAGCAACAACTTGGGCAGATGTCCACAGCCAGTACGAGTCAAAGATAAGGATCGAAGATGACCAGGTCGGTTCTGCATCATTGGCCAAAGGACAGGAGAAGAGCAGAGAAAAATTAAATGATGGCTAAGATGCAGACAGACAGACTTCGAGGGACCGATTTTTGCCTTGCGAGTGGACTGAAGGCCATGGCAGAAACTTCTGAGTAGCAAACAAGATCATCGTTGACAGAGGGAACGATCGTGGTCGAAACAATAGATCACCCCATGATAAAGAGACGTCAGGGTCTCGGGATCCTTCTTACCCCAAGATTTCAGAATATAACCCCAATGTCAGTATATGGAGTTGGTGTCAGCCATGAGAAACATTAAAGAGGCACGATTCCCGAGACCTATGATATTCGATTCCAGCCATAGGGATCCCAACTTATGGTGTGAATACCATGGGACGAACATCCATCGAACATGGGACTACCGACACCTCCAGAAGAAGTGGTTATATTATTGAAGAACGGTCACCTCAGAGAATTCTTGAGTGACTCAGCTAAGAACAATTATGGTCGTAACAGAGACAATGTGGAACCTTCGAAAGTAGGAGAAGAACCCCCACACCAAATGATTAATATGATCTTCGGGGGAAATGAGATTAACGGGGTCACCTTTTCGGCAGCGAAAAAAGATGAAAGTTTCAATAACTCATAGTAAAAGACTCTGGGAAGATGATATCACTTTCACGGAGGAGGTCGCAGACGGATTGCTGTTACCACATAACATTGTACTGGTAATTTCTTTAAATGTGTTAGATTTTAATATTAATGTGTTCTAGTGGATCCAGAAAGTTCAGCTAATATCATACAATGGATAGTATTGGAGCAAGATAAACTCACCGGAAGCATTATTCCGGCAACAAAGCTCCTCGCTGGATTCAACCTTGTGAGCGTGACGACCGATAGAGAGATTTTGCTGCTCACAAACGCTGGGGCAGTAATGAAATACCCCTCTTCGAAGTAGTAGATGATGACATTAGATACAATATCATCCTCGGAAGGCCATGGTTACACGACATAAAAGATGTACCGTCAACATATCACCAATTGTTGAAGTTTCCATCGCCCGGAGGAATCAAGAAGATAAGAGGTGATCAGCTAGCGGCAAGGGAGATGAATCCAATTTCAATTTCTAGTAGAAAAAGGAAGGAGCACATGACATAGCAATTAAAGGATCCGGCACCTACTCCCGAGCCAGAAGGAGTTAGACCGGAAGCTGAGTTGTTATAACAATATCAAGTGCCGAGATATTTTTAAGTTCCAGAAGAGACGGACGCAACGAAGTCCACATCGGAAGGAACTAGAGCAAGTTGCATTGTTTGAAGAATTCCTAGAAAGAAAATTTCATTTGGGGACAGTATTGCACCCGGAGCTCAAGTCTGGTTTTATTGAATTCCTTAAATTTAATGTTGATTGTTTTGCATGGTCGCACGAGGATATGACAGGTATCCCGATGGAAATAGTTGTGCACAAGTTGAGTTTGGATCCCAACATACCTCCACTAAGACAGAAGAAACACCCTATTACCGAGGCCAGGAATAAATTCATCAAAGAATAGGTAACCCGCTTGCTTAAAATCGGTTCGATCCAAGAGGTAAGATATCCGCACTGGCTAGCCAATGTAGTAGTAGTTCCTAAGAAGAACAATAAATTTTGCATGTGTGTAGACTATAAAGACCAAAGACTTGTTCCCACTTCCAAATATTTATCAAATAATTGATGCCACGGCCGGCCACAAGTTGATGAGTTTCCTTTATGCTTATTTCGGGAACAACCAAATTAAGATGAACCCAGAAGATCAGGAAAAGACTTCGTTTATAATGAATTTTGGTACATATTATTAAAATGTAATGCCTTTTAGGTTGAAAAACGCCGGAGCCACTTATCATGGCTCATAAATAAAATGTTTGAAAAGCAAATAAGAAAGACTATGGAAGTTTATATAGAATATATTCTCGTTAAGTCTTTGAATTCAAGTGACCACCTTAAGCATTTTCAAGAGACATTCGACATCCTGAGGAAGCATAACATGAAACTTAATCTCGAGAAGTGCGCGTTCGGGGTCAGTGCTGGTAAGTTTCTAGGATTTTTGGTCTCACAAAGCGGAATTGAGGTAAACCCCGACAAAATCAAGGCCGTAGAGGATATCCCGGATCAATTGTCGAATATAAAGGAGTGTAAAGGCTCACAGGAAGATTAGCAGCTTTGAGCAGGTTCATTTCTCGACTATCGAAAAAATGTCATCGCTTTTTCACACTGCTAAAAAAGAAGAAGAATTTTGAAGGGACACTAGAGTACCAGCAGGCTCTGAGGTACCCTAAGAAGTACTTATCAAGACCTCCATTGCTCTCAAATCAAAATAAGGTGAAACATTGCTATTCTACCTTGCAGTTTCAAATGTTATGGTAAGTGCGGTTTTAGTCCGGGAGGACGAAGGTACACAATTTCTCATTTATTATCGTTATAAAAATTTTAACAGGAGAAGAAAATCGCTACCCACATTTGGAAAAACTATCCTTAGCTCTCGTAGTCGCCGCTCGGAAGCTGAGGCCCTACTTCTAATGCCACCCGATAGTTGTGGGGACTACTTTCCCTTTGCGAAACATCCTCCATAAAATCGAGCTCTCGGGAAGATTGGCCAAATGGGACGTCTAAATGAGTGAGTTCGACATAGAATATAAACCAAGGACTGCAAATAAGTCGCAAGTCTTGGCTGATTTCGGGGCTGATTTTACTCTGGGACTACTGCATCTGGCAACCAAGGAGGCAATAATGGTGTCGGAGTTGACATCAAGGGTTTGGACCTTATTTACGGATGGAGCTTCCAACGTAAAATGGTCTGGACTCGGATTAGTCTTAATCACGCATTTGAGGGAAACCTTAAGGCAAGCCATCAGAATGATCCATTTAATTAACAATGAAGCAAAGTATGAAGCTTTTATTATAGGGCTCGAATTTTCCCGGGGACTTGATTTTAAGGTTATAAAAATCAAATGTGACTCGCAGCTGGTGGTAAATCCAGTCTACGGGATCTTTGATACTAAAGAAGAACGTATGTAACAATACGTGGTAAAGGTCCAGGCTTTTTTGGCACAATTCCGGGAGTGGTAAATTACTCATATCACGAGGGGGGATAACACATAAGCGGATGCATTAGCAAACTTAGGATCATTGACGGAAATAAAGGGATCGAAGTCCGGGATAGTACTGCAACTGATGAACTCAATCCTGGGTATGGATGGTTATTATGAGGTAAATTCGACTAGTCTCGTCTGGGACTGGAGAAATGAAATAATAAACTATCTCAAGCACGGGAAGTTGCCCGAAGACCCCAAAGTATCACGGGTGTTACGCGCCAAAGCTGTGCATTATAGCTTCAAGAGAGGCCAATTGTATAGAAAGTCCTTCCAAGGCCCACTGGCCCGGTGCTTAGGGGCGTCAGAAGCTAATTATGTCATGAGAGAAGACCACAAAGGGATATGCGGGAATCACTCGGGCACCGATTCTTTGGTGATGAACTTGGTACGGGCAGGATATTACTGACCTCGCATGGAACAAGACGCCAAAGATTCGTACAAAAATGTGATAAGTGCCAACACTATGCATCACTAGTACACCAACCGGCAGAACCCTTACATTCGGTTTTATCTCCATGGCCGTTCATGAAATGGGGAATGGACATCGTCGGACTGCTGCCACTGGCTACCGGAAAGGTAAGGTATCTTTTAATTCTGACTAACTATTTTTCTAAATGGATGGAAGATGGTCTTTATTAGAATATCGGAGAACACAAAGTGGCCGATTTCCCGTGGGAAAATATAATATATAGGTTCGGAATACCAAAAGAGATAGCATGTGACAATGGGCCATAGTTTATCGGTGCAAAAGTTACAAAGTTCCTGATAAAGAGGATCACATATTCTTCTTATCATCCGAGCGAAAATGGTCAAGCGGAGTCAAAGAACAAAGTAATTATTCAAAACATCAAGAAAAGGTTGGAAGCAGCAAAAGGCAAATGGTCCGAAGAATTGCCCAGAGTTCTATGGGCCTACCGAACAATGGCCAAATCGAGTACTGGGAAAACTCCTTTTTCCTTTGTCTACGGTGTTGAAGCCCTAATTCCGGTGGAAGTGGGTGAACCCACTTTGATATATTTTTGGGCAGATGAATAATCGAACAATGAAGCAATGTTAATCAACTTGGAACTGCTCAAGGAACCTAGGGACTTGGTGCATGTAAGAATGGCAGCTTAAAAATAGAGAATGGAGCAATATTATAATCGAAGAGCCAACTTCCATTATTTCAAAGTAGGAGACTTGGTAATGAGGAAAGTAACCCAAAATACCTGAGAGCTCAACACGGGGAAGCTAGGTCCAACATGGGAAGGTCCTTACCGGATTTCAGCTATCACTAGAAAAAGTTCATACGAGTTAGAGAACCATAATGGAGACAAGTTACCTAACAACTGGAATGTGGCACACCTCAAAAGATATTATTGCCGATGAACATTATTTAAACGGAAAGTATGTGCTGCACTCTTTTTCCCTTCGTTCAATTTTTGTCCCAATTGGGTTTTTCTGGCAAGATTTTTAATGAGGCAGCGATACAAAGCATACCACGAAGACAGTAGCAATAAGAAATTTGATAGAAAGGCAAACCATAAAGCTTCCATTCGGGGACGGTTAGGTAATCTTTGGTTCGATAGCAAATTCCCACTAGGAAGCTAAGTTTTCTACCGAACAGAGGTTACTCGATCGTTCACGAGCCCAAACCACTAGAGGATTGTTAGTGTAACAACTCGGCCAGTCGTTCTGAGAGTTTAGCCCCGTTTCCCCTATTTCTATCCTATTATGTGTTTTTCAGCTCTATCATGTTGTGTGGTTGTCCCGGGTTCGGAGCGGTTGTGCTGAGAAATGAGACACTTAGTCTCTTAAGTTGGGTGAATAGTTGGAAAAGCCACCCAGAAGTTGACTTATAGGTAAATAATCTTGGAATGTGGTTTTGATGGGTCAAATAGCTTTGTTAGATGATTTGGGACTTAGGATTATGTTCGGAATACTTTTCGGAGGTCCGGAGTATAATTAGGCTTGAATTGGCCGGTCGGTAGTGGAAAATTAGCTATCGAGGTTGGAATGGAATTCCGGAAGTTAGAACAGGTCCGTATTCTCATTTTGGATGTGTGTGCAAAATTTCAGGTCATTCGGAGGTGATTTGATAGGTTTCGACATTGTTTGTGGAATTTAGAAGTTTCTAAGTTCTTAGGCTTGAATCTGAGGTAGATTTGGTGTTTCGGTGTTGTTTTAAGTGGTTTGAAGGCTCAAATAAGTTTTAATGAGGTTATGGAATGTGTTGGCACGTTTGGTTGAGGTCCCGAGGGCCTCGGGTGTGTTTTGGGTGGTTAACGGACCAATTCTTGGTTTTGAAAGTTGGCAGATTTTTGCTGGTGTTCTGCTCTGGTGTTCTTATATGTGATCGCGTGGGTAAGTTCGTGATCGCGTAGGCTTAGCTGGGAGCGGCAGTGAGTTTTTCTATGCGATCGCGTAGGGCGGGCCGCGATCGCATGAGAGAGTGGCCTATGTGCTTCACGAGCGCGTTGTGAGGTTCGCGTTCACGTAGAAGTTAGGGGACGAGTGAAGGCTGAGGCACTTTTGCTATGAGAACGCGTGAAGGAGTATGCGATCACGTGGGGCTGTGCTGCATTGAATCGTAATTACGTGTGATAGTTGGCGATCGTGTAAGGTTAATTAGGGGTTGTATCATTTGTGCTTCGCAATCGCATGGGAATTGATGCGATCACACTGAAGAAAAGATTTGGGCAGAATGTTTAAGTTCAAAAACGAGGGTTTTAGCTCATAACACCAAAATTCATTAGAGAGCTCGGGAGAAGGCGAATTTGGAGGGAATTTTCAGTAGAGTGATTGGGGTAAGCATTCTTCACTCAAATTTGGTTTAATTCCCTGATTATGTCTTGAATTTTATCATTTAATTTAGGAATTTGGGGTGAAAATTGGGAGAAATTGGAAAAATTTTGAGAAATTCTATTGGGGATTTGAGGGTCCATTTGGGGTCCGATTTTGATGTTTTTAGTATGTATAGACTCGTGAGTGAATAAGGATTCCAATTTTAGGATTTTTATAGAATTCCGAGACGTGGGCCCGGGGGTTGGGTTTGACCAAATTCGGGATTTGTGATGTGGGCTTCGCTCATTTGGCATCTATTAATGATATAATACCGATGTTGGTTAGATTCGGGGCGATTTGTGGCCGAGTCGAGCGGCAAGGGCATTGTGGAGTATAGTTTTGTCTTGATTGAGGTAAGTAACGCTTCAATACTTGGTTCTGAAGGTTCCAAACCTCGAACTACGTGTTATGTGATTAGAATTGGGTGACGCACATGCCAAGTGACGGGCATGCGGGCGTGCACCGTGAGACTTGTGACATTCTATGGCACCGTTTAGTAGTTCTTTCTTGTTGATATTTGTGCTTCTATCAATGTGATTAAAGTAAACATGTTGGAAATCATGCTAGATACTATGTTAAGGCTTTATGCCGTTCATGTTGAGACCCGAGCGGTCATCTTAATGCGAACCATGCTAGAAATCATGCAAGACATTATGTTAAGGCTTCACGCCGATATTAATGAGACCCGAGTGGTCATTTATCGTCGTCATCTCATGTGTTCCATGATATTATATACTCAGTCCTCTCATTGCATATCATATCATGTCTCAGTCTCGGTAATTGTTATTTTACGCGTTATATCACTGATTTCGGCTAGTTCATGCATTGTGAGCCTATGTGAGCGAGACTGGAGAGTGATGACTGAGTGAGGTCGAGAGCCTGATATTGAGTGATAGTGGTGGGATCGGGCTGCACGCCGCAGCATGTTATATTGATTATGCCTGGATTTGGCTTATGATAGCGCTTGGTTGTAGGAGCCCCTCCGGGGTCTATAACAAACCCCAAGTGAGCGCAGTGGTATTTGAGGGATGGATCTTCCTTGGACATGGATTTTGTCCGAAGTGTTTATGTTCGAAGATGGATTTTCTCCATGAGGCTGGATTGGCCTATTTTTTTCCCGGTACTGAGCGATTGATGTCAGTGATGTGTATACGTATTCTGGGATGGATCTTCCTTGGATTGTCGAGCCATATACACTACCGAGGGGTTATGAGATGTATCATTATCTGGAGATGGACCTTCTCCATAGGGCTGGATCGGCCTTCCTCAATACTAAGTGACTTATGTCTGATGTGTGTATATATTCTGGGATGGATCTTCCCTGGTCCATGCGATCCATATACAGTACTGAGTGGACGCGTATATGAGAGTGGGAGCACATTGTGCATTTTATACAGTTGACACATTGGCATGTACTAGAAATTGTGTTACAAATATTCTCAACTGTCGAAGTTGCAGTTATCATATTACTTGAATTGCCTTTATTATACTGCAAGCATGTCTAAGTTGTTGCTTAAAGGATTCTGTTGTGAACGCGGAGGTTTGGTCCGTCACTACCTCTCAGCCTACAGTTTGGGTTTGTTACTTACTGAGTTGGTGTAATCACTTTACCCCCTGCACCTTGTGTGCAGATTCAGGTACATTGGGACCCGATAGCGGTTGCTGATCTGTTGATATAGTTTTATTTGGAGTCTTCGAGGTAGCAACTGGCGATCGCCACCTCATTTTCTCCTTCTTTATCTTCCTGCCATACTTTATTATTCCAGACAGTGTTGTCCATTTTGTATTTCGACATTTGTAGTAGTAATAGCTCATGACTCTGTGACACCAGTGCTGGGATTTATTTTATTTGTGTCTTAATGATTTTCAACTTTTAAATGTTTTATAAATGAGACTTTTGCTGCAAATATAGTGATCTTTCTGAAAGAAACTTTAAATTAAATGAAGTGTGTGGCTTGCCTGATTTCACGATAGGCGCCATCACGACTGTGCATTTTGGGATTATATAGGTTTCACCAGTCATGAGCAGGTTTAGTACAGTCTTGCGGATCGGTACGAAGACGTCTATACTTATCTTGGAGAGGCTTTAGAACCCTTAGGAAAAATCAAACATTCTCGAATCTCGTCGTGCGAATCTGTTGATTCTAGAAACTAAACTTCAGTTGTTTCATTCTCTCACAGATGGTGAGGACACGCGCTACCGATCAGGGTGACCAGACACTAGTTGGTCCCATAAGAGGCCGAGGCCGTGCTAGAGGGAGGGGTGTTGCCCTCGCAGCAGCCAGGGCAGTACTTGTGGACCCTCCAGTTATTCCAGATCAGGTCCCAACCGCTGATGTACTAGTGGGACCGACCCAGGCACCGGTCGTGCCTATTGTCATTCCGGGTCTCCAGGAGACCTTGGCCCAAATTCTAACAGTGTGCACCAGTCTTGCACAGGAGGTCGTTGTGTCTACTTCAGCAGCTACTTCTCAGGCTGGGGGAGGCACTCATACTCCCGCCGCCCCTACACCTGAGCAGGTTATTCAGGGACTTCAGACACTGGGGGAAGCTCCAGCCTAGTCGGTTGCACCTGTTCAGGATTTCGTGATTCCCGTCATGCCAGATGATGAGCAGTGCAGGTTGGAGAGGTTTTTGTAGACCTCAGCCTCCGTCTTTCAGTGGTGCTGAGGGTGAGGATGCACAGGGTTTCTTAGACAAGTGTTAGAGGATTCTTCGTACAACAAGGATCTTGGAGACCAGTGGGGTTTCGTCTACTACTTTCCAGTTTTCAGGAGCTGCCTTTATTTGGTAGGAGGCTTATGAGAGGCGTAGGCCTGTTGGTGCAGTGCCCATTACCTGGTAGCAATTTTCTACTCTCTTCCTAGAGAAGTATGTACCACAGTACCGCAGAGAGGAGCTGCGTAGGCAGTTTGAGTAGTTGCATCAGGGTGATATGATTGTGGCGCAGTATGAGACGAGGTTTTTAGAGCTTGCTTGTCATGCGATTTGGTTGGTCCCTACAGACAGAGATAGGATCAAAAGGTTCGTGGATGGCCTCACATATCAGCTTCGCATTCTTATGACTAGAGAGAGGGAGTATCAGGTGCTACTTTTGAGCAGGTTGTTGATATTGACCGAGAGATTGAGTCAGTCCTTCGCCAGGAGCGGCATGAGAGAGAGGCTAAGAGGCCTTGAGGATATGGTAGTTTTGGTGGTGTTCCTTAAGGAGGACAGTTTCAGCACGGTAGAGGTCGTCCATTCAGGCAAGCTCATCCAGGTCACTCAGGTTATCGTGGTGGATCAGCTGGTCGTGATCCTCACAGTTCGCATCACATACACCCATCATTCAGTGCTCTACCAACTCAGAGTTCATCTTGTGCACCATCGGTTCAGGGTTCATCGATGCCTGGTTCTTCTAGTGGTTATCCTGGTGTTAGGGGTTCCCTTCAGTCCCCAGTGCCATTCTCTGAGAGGGTTCGAGTGTGGAGATGTGGGTCATATCAAGAGGTTTTGTCCCCATCTTACGGGAGGTACTTATCAGCAGAGGAACCAGCCCGCGGCTTCAGTCCCAGTTACTGCACCACCCGCCCAGGAAGCTCGGATGGGGTCAGACAGCTAGGGGTTTCCCTAGAGAGGGGGGGTCGATCCGGTGGTGATCAGGCCCGATTTTATGCACTTTCAGCCATACCAGATGCTACGGCATCAGATGCCGTGATCCCAGGTGTTGTTTCAATCTATCACGGGATGCTTCAGTTTTATTTTTCTGGTTCTTCGTATTCATATGTTCATCATATTTTTTTGCGCGTTCTCTTGGTATGCCTCGTGAGTCTTTAGTTACGTTTGTTCATGTGTACGCCTTGGAGGCGATACTGTTGTAATGGACCGCGTGTGTTCCAGTCATGTGTGGTGTCTATTGTGGGTCTAGAGACCTGGGTGGATATGTTACTGCTCAGTATGGTCGACTTCGATGTGGTTTAAAAGGGGAATTCTGAATTCTTAGGTAGCACGGAAGATCTCTGATGATTAGATAGATGATGTTACTTTTAGGTATGGCTCGATGAAGGTGTAAGTTTCTGAAGATGCACTGTGTCTTGATTTACGGATACTTCATTGGTATGGCGGCAGTCTCCTTGTTGTTCGGCTGCGAGTATTCAATTTGGCCTTGTAACACATACAGGTTGTAGGGGTATTCCTTGTGGCGTGATCGCGTATTGGAGGAGTATTAGGCATTCAGGCGACAGAGTTGAGATCGGATATGTGATTTGTGTGCTTTGAAGGTTTGGGAACTAGAATCTCGGATGAGTAGATGATTTCATAGTGGAGGGTTGTAGATACATAGCTAAGGTTAGTTGGATGATAGTGTGTGTTGTTGAGATTCAGTCATTTTGAACCTTCGGAGGGTCATTTGTCGATTAGGTATGACCGGATTGATTTGGGGTTCATTAGTAGGGATAGGTGTTTTTCACCGAGTCGAATTGATTGGCTCCGTAGTGCTATTGTGAGGGGTGTCAGTTAGTGGTTATTGGGCTTATTTGTGCTCTAGGATGATCTAGGCATTACCCGTCCCTGCTTCGGGGAGCGGCGGTTCGTTGGTTTTTAGGCACGCATGGTGCACTTCTTTTGTGGTCTTATAGCGGAGTTTGAGTAAGGTAAAGTAGATGGGTATCGTAGGATTTGGACGTATTGGTTAGCGTCCGATTTCTCGTGGTTATGGTAATGCACTTCCAGTACTTGATATCGGGTTTCGCGTGGTTTTTGATTTTGAGCAAGACGGAGCGAGGGATATGATAGGTACCAGCATTCGGATGGGGTTCACGTATTGCAGTGGAGCATGTTAATATGACCCTTGTGTGTTAGATTCATGTGCTTTGGGAATGCAGTATGTGGGGAGTTCCTGGCTTGCGTTGGGGGGTGATATCCGTTGATCTTGTGGGGCGGTTTCCTTTTTGATGTCATTTATCATGTTTTAGTCCATTCGGGATGTTGCCTATTTAAGCATAGGCTGCATGGATTGTGGCTTTAAGCTGTATTGATACGTCATGTCACTAGAGCAGTTGTGGTAGATGAGATGAGGTCGTCGGACCTAGAATGGGTGCTATCGGATCTGGTTGCGGCATATACGGAAGGATATTGATGCTAATCGGCTTAGAAATTTTGCTATATCTCCCGTTGAAGAGGGGGAGTTCCATCACTTGATGATCCGGCGAATGGTTATGGAGTTCTGTGTGTTTCTTCTTCATTGTTAGTATTGGAAGGTGTTAGAACGGGTCTCTATGTGATAACAGGTTATTACTGGCATTTGGGTGGCTTGGGCATCTGCTGTGATTTGAACTTATCATTATGAGTGTTCGAGATAGGTGAGATATCATTGTTTAACCAAAGAATTATATCCTTTGACTAAAGCTCTTTCTAGGATGAAAACGGGTTACTGATAATCAAGGAAATAGAGTAAAATGAATAATAAACAATATTGCAGAAATATAGAAAAGCGAAGTCAATTGTATTCGAGAATCAGATGCCTTTACAAGATGTATTCCCCTTCCTTATATAGGAGATTCCTTAATATAAAATACAAATCTTGCTATGGTTGCTCATTAATGACTAATTATGACATTAATGAGGCATTACAAAGGATAACGGTAATTGGGGTACGGTTACATAACGTTCGAGTAATCAATTGTGGGTTCTTGAATCTGCCCGTAGCTTTGTCTAGATTCATTCTGACCGTGCCTATTCCCTATTTTGATCAGGTTGAGTTTCCCATGGCTGATAAGCTCGAGGGTTTATTGAATTGTGCCTCTTTGTTCCGTACCTCATCAAAGAATCACATCCAGATGTCGCGTTCTCCTGTGTCCACGTGACTTGCTGAGTTGTCAAAAGTTGGCTTACGTGTGAAACTCTTTTTTACCAATGCAGATAGTCCCCCCACTTACCATATATTTATCGATTAATATTTGGTAAGTGGATATTCATTTATGGTGGGATTATTTTGCCGCCGCTTTTCCTCGAAACATTGTATCCTTCTATGCACCATAGGCGTCGTTTGTGACTTCTATTTAATGCTCATACCACGTGTCCTTTTCGGATTGGTTCTGCATTTACTCGGCACCTTTTAGGGCTTTTTGCGGCTGTGTCAGTCCCAAAGTGACATCTTCAATTATGATTTTTCATCATTATTTTTCTTGTTTTCCATGTTTGACGGTTGTCCTCAAGTATAAATACCTTTCTTCTTTTCTTTGCTTCCACGAAACACTTCTAACTTTGTCTTTTGTAAAGAACTTTCTTCTTGCCTTTGTAAACATGTCTTCTTCAAACCAACCTCAGGGAGTAATAGATATTGAAAATTTAACGTCATCTTCTGCTCCGCCTAGGAGTCGGAGGGGTGGTAGACTTAGAAGTTTAGGATCCACTCCTTCGAGGGGATCCTCTTCTTCTCAGATTGTTCCTTCTCCTTCCACTAGATCTCTAGTTTCTCTGAGGTTTAGGGTTTCTCGGTCTTTGTCTAGAGGTAGAGGTGAACTCCTTCGTGAACCTGGAGTTGATGAAATTGTCCCTGCTGATCTTGTTTTTGCTAGAGATAGTCAAGTTCTTGTAGACCAATCTTCTTCCCTTGAGAGTGTCGAAAGGTATCCAACTCTTGTAAGTGAGGGTCAGATTTCCCTTGTTCGTAGGGAGTGCTTTTAGAGGCCTGATTTCCCTGTCTATATTCCGAATAGTAATCAAAGAATAACATCTTACAATACGGGATATTATTTTGCTTATACGTACCCTTTTACTCTAGGGTTTACACCCCTCATTGACCCAGTCATAGTTTAATTCTGCCATTTTTTCAATTTCTCTCAGTAATCATGGATATTGTTGAGAATGTCTCCGGTATCCGTGATTGGGTAGAAAAATTGTTGTCTGTTTCTCCTTTAGAAGAGAGATCTTGGAAGTACCTCGCTGGGAGGTATGGTTGGCATGTAAAGACCCACGGTAAGTGAAGCTCTTGTTCTTTCTTCTTTCCTTACTCGAGTCTCTTCTTTCTTTGTCGTTTAACTTTTTCCCTTTTAATAGGGTTCTCTGCTCGTGGGGTGTCTGCTTCATCTATCCCGAAGATTTCTTTGGCTCAGGCCCAAGAAATTATTGTTGGTTCATCTTCCTCGGTGAGTCTCGTTCCGTAGAAGAAGAAGAAGAAGAAGAAGAAGAAGGTGCTTTAGTACACAGGCCACGAAGAAGGCGGGTGGTTTCAGATGATGATCTTACACCCTTGACCTTGACTTCCATGTCTATGGTTGAGCCCCTTACCCTTGAAGATGTTTCACATTCCCCCATTCATAATTTCGTGGATTGCATGCTTCATGAAGGTGTTGACCTTGCTCCTGACGATGTCCCTTTGGCTGTTGTCTTTCCTACTTCCTTAAGAGAAGCTGTCTCATCTGCTCTTTTGGCTATTACAGCTTCAGCTGTTGCTTTGCCCGTGGCTTCCTCAACTCTCCAACCCTCTGTGCCTGCTACTTTTCCTGTGGCTTCTCTAGCTCCTCAACCCTCCGTGCCTGTTGCTGTTTCATCTCTGCCTGCTTCCATACCTTCCGCTAGGGAAGTAGGGTCTTCCAGCAGAGAGATGCGACAGGTGGTAATAGAGGTTCCAGCTGAGGGGAATCTTTTCAAGAAAATGGGTGAGCCCGAAGTGTGGCTCAAGCCTTTGATAGGTCCCTCTGAGAAAGCCAAGCTAGCCATCCACGGTGCTCTTACATGGGCCAATTAGGTCGTGCATACTTCTTTGAAGGTATGATGCAGGTTATCCTCTTTCATTTTCGTATATGAAATTTACCATATCTGACTGGTTTATTTCTTGTAGATTAATCTTATAGGCATGGAGCTCATGAAGAGGATCTCAAACAAGGACCAGGAGACAAAAGAGTTGCAGGCCGATGCTGATAATTGGAAAGCACAGTTTCATAGCCTAAGGATTGACATGGATGCCTTAGAAGAGTAAATGAGTACCTTGAAGCGGCAGATGAGGCTCATGGCAGCAGAATTGGCAGTAGAGAAGGCTTCTTCCAGTCAGGCTGATAAAGACAAGAGTGTTCTGGAGTCCTCGTTTGCTGAGCAGATGTCCCGCGCCTCAGAGGAGATTAGAGACTTGAAAAACTTGTTGGGGCAGAAGGAGGAATACTCAGGCGAGCTCGTACAATCACTCACTCGTACTCAAGAGGACCTTCGTAAGGATTTAGATAAAGCACAAACTCTAGAGGAGTCGATTGTATCGTTAAGGGCCGCCCATGAGGCTACGAAAATGGAGAAGGACGGATTGAGAGCTGAGCTTCAATTATGGGCAAGGGATTATGAAGATGTTGAAGAGGTGGATGTTATCGATGTGAGTTGGGCGTACATGAATTCTCGCCTTGACACATTGACGGAAATGAGTCATGAGAGTTTCGACCTTAGTGTTGAAATAGCTAAAACTAAGGAAGCCATGGAGAAAGCTCAACATGGTCATAAACTTTCTTCACCTGATGGTGAGACTCCAGCTGCTCATGCCTCTTCATCCCTAGTTGCTCCAACTCCTTCTGCCAGTGAAGTCAACCCCCCTCCTGAAGAAGTTTAGTTGGTTCACCCCTCGTTTTTTTTTCTTTGTCTCAATTGGTGGTTACCCCCAGTCCCATCGTGGGTAAATTTGGATTTCTTTAAAGTCCCCAAATGACAACTTAGGGGAACCTCAATGTATATACAAATTTTATACGGCTAAGTATAAGATAATACTTAGTTTTTGCTTAGCCGTTTTAATATATTAATGTTAGTATGACTTTTGTTAAGTTTCTGTTTCACTCTTTAAGTCTTTTACATGCTTCATTTTTCGAGGTTTTAGTTTTACCTCTGAGTTTTGCATGTAGAATGCTTTAGATTACTCGTACCTTTTTGTAATAGGCACCGTGTCACACTAAATGTGTGACTTTTTGTAGTAGGCATAATTTATGGAAGAGGGTCCTTTATATTTAACATGAAGAATACGTCTCAACTTCATAATAATGCAATAGAGTGATAGGAATTTTACACATGTTTAAGAATGTTTCCAAGGAATGTTTTTTGTTTGAACTTCCATGACATTTTACATGTGTTTGATTATCGTCTAAAACTCATGTTGCAACTGTTTTTGTTTAACAGATTTGATATACTCTTGTATTTTGTAACTGCTTTTCGTAGGTAACTGTTTTTCGATATTAATACAAGGGAACAACTATTTTTTACTAGTAACAGTTTTTATAAAGATTGGGGTTTTTACCCCCAACTATTATCGTTGTAAACAGTTTCTAATAAGTACGAGGGAAATGTTTTCTTATTCGTAACTGTTTTGATAACAGTTTTCTGAACAAATACAAGGATTTAGATCTTTCATCCACAACTATTTTATTTGATAACAGTTTTTTGAATGAGTACATTGATGATGGTCTTTTACCCCTAACTATTTTTTTTACAACAACTTTGAATAAGTAAAAAGATGTACATTTCTTTCTCGTGACTAATATTTTGCCTTTCAACCTGAACATGTTTGAAGGTTTTGGATTTTTGCATTAGGCTTTGTATTTGGATGACTCTTTTGATCTCTTTCGATTCTGCTCGTATCACTTGTCGTGTTGGGTAGATGGGTCTTCAGGCTCGAGCTTTTGACTTTCTGATAGTCTTATTTTCTTTGTCTTAGCCTTCCATACTGTATAGTCCCCCAAGTGTTTAAGCTTTGAATAATGAGATCTCGAGCACTTGATTATTCCTTCCTTGTGGTCCTTTTCCTGAAAAGGAAAAACATTCTGGACTTGAAGGTATATAGTTTTTTAGATGATAACTGCTTAACCCTTTAAAACATCGATCAGAAAGTGTAACCCTAGACCGAGAATTGTGTTATTTCCTCGCGTCTTTGCGGGTCTAATATCATTATCTGGTGATGGGTTAGCTTTATGCCTATCATCTAAAAAAGTTAGTAAAATTTTTAATGTTCAAAATAAAATCGAACGTGTCATACCTGATGGTGGGTATTCTTTCCTTAGAAGTAATATTTCTTTAGGTGGATGGCGTTCCAGCTTGTTGGTAGAACTCTTCCGTCCACAGCTTCCAACTCGTAGGCGCCTTTCCCAGCTATGCCTCGGATTTTGTAAGGTCCTTCCCAGTTTGAATTGAGTTTTCCTGTGCCTGCTTCTTTCGTTGATTAAAAAAAATTTGTGGACGAAGTCCCCAATCTTGAAGTACCTGAGATGAGCTTTACGGTTGTAATAACGCTATATGATTTGTTTTTGAGCTGCCATTCGTATCAGTGCTGCTTCTCTACGTGGTTCGAGCAGGTCCAAATTGGTCCCTAATTCGTCGTCGTTTGCTTCCTCCATAGCTGTTGTGAACCTTATGCTTGGTTCACCAATCTCCACAAGTATTAAGGCTTCTGAGCCATAGATCAGCACGAATGGAGTTTCTCCCGTGGCTATTTTTGAAGTTGTTTTGTATGCCCATAGTACCGCTGGTAACTCATCAGGACAGTTTCCTTTGGCTTTATCCAGCCGCATCTTTAAATTGTTGATGATGACCTTATTCGTTGACTCAGCTTGACCATTAGCCACGGGGTGGTATGGTGTTGAAGTGATCCGTTTGATTTGCCAGCTTTCGAAGAATTTTGTGATTTTGCGAGCCTATGAATTGTGGGTCATTATCGCACACAATCTCCTTTGGTATTCCAAAGCGGCATATTATGTTTCTCCATAAGAAAATTTTAACTTCTTTTTATCGCACTTGTTTGAACGCTTCTTCCTCTACCCATTTTTTAAAATAATCGGTTAGCATGAGCAAAAACCGAACATGTCCTTTAGTTGTGGGAAGAGGTCCCGCTATGTCCATACCTCATTTCATGAAAGGACATGGGGATATTATTGGATGCAATAATTCCGCTGGTCGATGCATGTTATTGGCAAACCTTTGGCACCTGTCACATTTGGATACGAAGTTCTCGGCTTCTTATTCCATCTTAGGCCAATAGTATCCATCTCTGATTAGGGTTTTCACTAAGGATCTCACCCCTGGGTGATTTCCACAGTGTCCTTCGTGGACTTCTTTCATCACAAATTCCGTTTGATTAGGTCCAAGGCATTTATCTAGGGGTCCTCCGAACATCTTGCGATAAAGCGAGTTGCGAATAAGGAAGTACCATGCAGCTTTGCGGCAAAGTGCTTGAGCTGATTTCGTGTCTTCAGGTACGGTGCCATTCTGCAAAAAATTAAGAAGTTTGTTTCTCCAGTCCCAGGTTAAGTTGTTGAAAGTTGCCTCATTCCTGTCTTGGTCTATCATTGAATGAAATAGTTGGACGAAAATTACATTGTCTATGTTTGTTACTTCCATAACTGCTGTGAGGTTAGCTAATGCATCTGCTTCTGCATTTTTCTCTCTAGGTATTTGCATTACCTTCCATGTTTTGAATTGTCTCACGAGCTCTCGTGCTTTTTCAAGATACTGTTGCATTCGAGTCTCTCGAGCGATGTAAGTCCCCTGTATCTAATTTACTACCAGTTGGGAGTCATTGTTGATCACAATTTGCTCGATTGAGAGCCCCCGTGCGAGTTCAAGCCCTGCAATAACAGTTTCGTACTCTGCTTCATTGTTAGTTATAGGATAACACTTGATAGCTTGCCGTGTCTTTTCACTCGTGGGTGATATTAAGACTATGCCTAAGCCTGCACCTTTTATATTTGAAGAACCATTGGTGAATAGGGTCCATAAGCCCGAATTAGCACCGTTAAAAAGTTGTAACTCTTTCTCTACTTCAGAAACAATGCTATTACTAAAATCAGCTAGTATTTGAGACTTAATTGCAGTCCTATGATGATAGATTATTTCATGCTCACTTAATTTTATGGCCCACTTGGCTAATCTTCCTGACAATTCTTGTTTATGCAGAATATTTCTTAAAGGATATGAAGTCACAACGGTGATTGGGTGGCATTGAAAATAGGGTCGTAATTTTCTAGATGTCATTATTAAAGCTAAGGCTAACTTTTCCAGATGTGGATATCTAGTCTCAGCATCTAGCAAAGTTTTACTTACATAATAGATAGGTGATTGTTTACCTTTTTCTTCTCTTACCAGTACTGCACTTACAGCAATTTATGAGACAGCCAGGTAGATGTACAATCTTTCCCCTTCTTTTGGCTTTGAAAGCAGTGGTGGTCTCGATAGATAAATCTTCAGACTCTTGAGGGCTTGCTGACATTCTTCAGTTCATTCGAACTGATTCTGCTTTTTGAGAACTCAGAAGAATTTAAAACTTTTTTCGGAAGACTTAGAAATAAATCTTCCCAAAGCTGCTATTCTACCTGTTAGTCTTTGAACTTCATTTTTATTTGTTAAAATATCAGGTATTTCTTCTATAGTTTTAATTTGAGCGGGATTTACCTTTATTCCCCTATTTATTACAAGGAAACCAAAAATTTACCTGATTGCACTCCAAAAGCGCATTCCTCTGGATTTAGCTTCATATTATACCTGCGTAAAATATCAAAAGCAATAGAGAGATGCTGAAAATGGTCTTGTGCTTGTGTTGATTTTAGCAACATATCATCAATATAGACTTCCATCGTCTTTCCAAGATGTTCTTGGAAAATTTTAGTTACTAACCTTTGATAGGTGGCTCCAGCATTTTTCAAGCCAAAAGGCATAACTTTATAACAATAAGTCCCCTTATTTGTAATGAAGGAAGTTTTTTCCTCATCTGAGGGATTCATTATAATCTGATTACAACCAGAATATGCATCTAAGAAGCTTAATAATTCATGACCTGTTGTGGCTTCAATCATTTGATCTATATGTGGCAATGGGAATGAATCTTTGGGGAATGCTTTATTTAAATCAGTATAATCTACACATACTCTCCATTTGCCTTTCTTTTTAGGTACTACCACGGTGTTCGCTAGCCAGTTAGGGTACATTACCTCTCATATCGAACCGATCTTCAAGAGTTTTTGTACCTCTTCGTCGATCACTTGGTTCTTGAATGGTCCTTGCTTTCTTTTCTTCTGCTTAACATGTACGAAGGATAGATCTTCATTTAGTTTATGAGTCATCACTTCTGGTGGGATGCCTGTCATATCTGAGTGGGACCATGCAACGTAGTCTGCGTTAGCTTTTAAATAATCAATTAACTTACCTCTTCGACCGGGGCCTAGCCTCGTGCCTATATACACTTTCTGTTCAGGATTTTGTTCAGATAATGGAACAGCTTCGAGCTCCTTCGTAGTTGTTTTGATATGCTCATCTTCCTCCGGTTCATGAATGACGTCCGGTCCGGAATCTGCATCTGTGTGGTCTAATTCACCTTCCGTGGTAACTTTATTCATCTTCTCGTAAGTATTTTCTTGCGTACCTGTTTCAACAATAATACTTTCCGTACCTATTTGGGTAGTAATTTTTTCCATGTCTGTTTGGGCGGTGTTACCCGCTTGGGAGATTCCCTTATCTCATAATTCTTCCACCTCCATTTTCTTGTTGTAGTGTACCACAGAGTTTATATTTCTTGCGGTCTGTTGATCGCCTCTAATTTGTTGAATTCTCCATTTAGAGGGGAATTTAATTACTTGATGCAACATGGAGGGTATTGCTTTCATGTCATGGATCCATGGCCTTCCCACGATCACGTTATAAGCCATGTCAGTATCGATGACTTGGAACCTGGTACTTTTGATCACCCCCTCAGCATAAGTGCTAAGCTTAATTTCTCCTTTTGTTATAACTGTAGAGTTATCAAACCCTGATATGGCTCGTTCCCTTGGGATTACTTGATTCCTCAGTAGCATTTCTTCCACGACTCTTAGCAAAATAATATTGACTGAACTGCCTAGATCAATCAACACTCTTTTTACGTTCGGGTCATGAATAAGTAAAGATATTACCAAAGCATCGTTGTGAGGAAGCATTAATCCACTGATATCTGCATCATCGAAGGTTATATCGTCCTTTTCCATATTTTCACGGGCCCGTTTTCCATGTGTAATTGTGAACTTTGTGGTTGTTTTGCAGACCACTCCGTTTACTTCTTCACCTCCGTGTATCACGTTGATGGTTCGCTTTGGAGAGGGAGGCTTTGGGGGCTCCTTCTTGTTCCTCATATATGCATGTTTACCTTTATCACTAAACAACTCTGTTAAATATCCTGTTTCAATAAATTTTCTACTTCACCTTGTAAAAATCTGCAATCCGCAGTTTTGTGCCCATGATCATTATGGAATTCACACCAGTGATCTGGGTTCCTTCTATTTGGATTTGACCACATCTCTTTGGGCCACTTAACCTTGTCTCCCATGTTCCTCAATATTAATACAAGTTCAGTAGTACTTACATTAAAGGTATGATCCCCAATTTGAGTATTACCTCTAGGTCGTTCATCTCGATATTTTCTGGATCTAGACGAGGATGAGACTACGTCTCTTCCTTGTGTCTATAGTCCGACATAGTGCTTTCGAACCTGGGATGAATATCGCGTCCCGAGGGTCCTAAGTAAGGATCGTAATTTTTACCTGATCTTCTATGATTCAGGACGTCTGGATCTGGAATGATCTTCATCTCTCGAACGAGCAAGGATATCTTCTTCTATTCTGAGTTTAGTACTATACCTGTTGTATACATCGTTCCATATTGTAGTGGGGACTTCTCTTATACTTTCCTTAAGTCGTCTCATGGCTTCTGAGCTTTTATCGTTTAGGTTGCTTGCAAATGCCATGGTTTCCCAATTATCAGGCACCCTGAGTAACTGCATTCTATCTCGTTGAAACCTGTCTACAAACTCACGGAGTAGTTCCGTGTCTCCTCGTTTTATTTTGAATATTTATTCAATTCTTTTCTCAAATTTTGGTGCACCAGAGTGTGCTTTTATCAATGAATTTGTAACCTCAGGAAATCAGTCAATAGAATTTTCAGGGAGAAGAGAATACCAGGTTAGGGCTCCTTTGGTGAGTGTTTCCCAAATTTTTTGACAAAGACTGATTCAATCTCTTGTTTTGTTAAATCATTGCCTTTTACTCCAGTAGTGAAAGCAATCACATGATCACGTGGGTCAGTTGTTCCATCATATTTGGGAACGTCAGGCATTTTAAACTTCTTGGGTATAGGCAAGGGTGCCGCACTTGGCTTCCAAGGTTGTTGAGAATACCTATCAACATTAATGCCTTTGATGATAGGTGGTACTCCAGGAATTTGTTCGATGTGATCGTTCTGCTCCTTCATCTGTTTCTGCATGGTTAGTAGTAAATTTTGTAGTTATGAGTTATTAGATATACCTGGTCTCTCTTCGAGTGATTCATTAGGAGTATCTCCTCTTCCTGAGTTTGTCAACACAGATTGAGGATTTTCCATAATGATGGTATTACTGGGGGGTGGCGTCGGTGGTGTAGGTAACGCTTCCGGTAATCCCCTCGCAAATTCTTGCAAAGCCTAGCTCACTTACTCGGCAATCATTTGCTTTACACGATCTTGCTCCACCGTTTGATCATTATCACCATTGTTGTTATTGGATCTTTCTGGGGATTGTTCCCTTGAACCACATGGGGTTCCTGAAGGAGATGGAACTGGGGTTCCATTCCTTTGCTGGTTGTTGTCGTTGGAGTTCAGGGGATATCACTTGAAAAGTAAACAAAGATTATCAAATTCCCGGTAACGGAACCAATTTGCTTAACCAAATAATTAGATCCTTTGGCTAAATTTATTTCTAGGATGAACACGAGTTACTGATAATCAAAGAAATAGAGTAAAATGAATAATAGACAATATTGCAGAAATATAGAAAAACGAAGTCAATTGTATTCGGGAATCAGATGCCTTTACAAGCTGTATTCCCCTTCCTTATATAGGAGATTCCTTAATATAAAATATAAATCTTGCTATGGTTGCTCATTAATGACTAATTATGACATTAATGAGGCATTACAAAGGATAACAGTAATTGGGGTACGGTTACATAACGTTCGAGTAATCAATTGTGGGTTCTTGAATCTGCCCGTAGCTTTGTCTAGATTCCTTCTGACCGTGCCTCTTCCCTGTTTTGATCAGGTTGAGTTTCCCATAGCTGATAAGCTCGAGGGTTTATTGAATTGTGCCTCTTTGTTCCGTACCTCTTCAAAGAATCACATCCAGCTGTCGCATTCTCTTGTGTCCACGTAACTGGCTGAGTTGTCAAAAGTTGGCTTACGTGTGAAACTCTTTTTTACCAATGCAGATAGTCCCCCCACTTATCATATATTTATCGATTAATATTTGGTAAGTGGATTTATGGCGGGATTATTTTGCCGCCGCTTTTCCTCAAAACATTGTATCCTTCTCTGCACCATAGGCGTCGTTTATGACTTCCATTTAATTCTCATACCACGTGTCCTTTTCGAATTGGTTCTGCATTTACTCGGCACCTTTTAGGGCTTTTTTCGGCTGTGTCAGTCCCAAAGTGACATCTTCAATTATGACTTTTCATCATTATTTTTCTTTTTCTCCATGTTTGACGGTTGTCCTCAAGTATAAATACCTTTCTTATTTTCTTTGCTTCCACGAAACGCTTTCTAAGTTTATCTTTTGTAAAGAACTTTCTTCTTGCCTTTGTAAACATGTCTTCTTCAAACCAACCTCAGGGAGTAACAGAAATTGAAAATTTAACACCATCTTCTGCTCCGACTAGGATTCGGAGGGGTGGTAGACTTAGAAGTTTAGGATCCACTCCTTCGAGGGGCTCCTCTTCTTCTCAGATAGTTCATTCTCCTTCCACTAGATCTCTAGTTTCTTCGAGGTTTAGGGTTTCTCGGTCTTTGTCTTGAGGTAGAGGTGAACGCCTTCGTTAACCTGGAGTTGATGAAATTGTCCCTGTTGAGCTTGTTTTTGCTAGAGATAGTCAAGTTCTTATAGACCAATCTTCTTCCCTTGAGAGTGTCGAAAGGTATCCAACTCTTATAACTGAGGGTCAGATTTCCCTTGTTCGTATGGAGTGCTTTTAGAGGCCTGATTTCCCTGTCTATATTCCGAATAGTAATCAAAGAATAACGTCTTACAAGACGGGATATTCTTTTGTTTATACGTACCCTTTTACTCTAGGGTTTAGACCCCTCATTGACCCAGTCATAGTTTAATTCTGCCATTTTTTCAATATCTGCTTAGCCCCGTTTCCTCTATTTCTGTCTTGTTATGTGTTGTTCAGCTCTATCATGTTGTGTTAGGTTGGTTGGCCCGGGTTCGGAGCGGTTGTTGTGAGAAATGAGACACTTAGTCTCTTAAGTTGGGTGAATAGTTGGAAAAGTCAACTGGAAGTTGACTTATAGATAAATTATTAGGAATGTGGTTTTTATGGGTCGGATAGCTTCGTTAGGTGATTTGGAACTTAGGAGTGTGTTCGGAATATTGTTCGAAGGTCAGGAGTATAATTAGGCTTGAATTGACGAAATTGGGTTTTTTGGTAATTTCTGGTCGGCAGTGAAAAATTAGCTATTGGGGTCGGAATGGAATTCTGAAAGTTGGAAAAGGTTTGTATTGTCATTTTGGATGTGTGTGCAAAATTTCAGGTCATTCGGAGGTGATTTGATAGGTTTCGATGTTGTTTGTGGAATTTAGAAGTTTCTAAGTTCTTAGGCTTGAATCCGAGGTAGATTTGGTGTTTCAATGTTGTTTTGAGTGGTTTGAAGGCTCGACTAAGTTTGAATGAGGTTATGGGATGTGCTGGAACATTTGGTTGAGGTCCCCATGGCCTCGGGTGTGTTTTGGGTGGTTAACGGACCAATTCTTGGTTTTGAAAGTTGGCAGATTTTTGCTGGTGTTCTGCTCTGGTGTTCTTATATGCGATCGCGTGGGTAAGTTCGTGATCGCGTAGGCTTAGATGGGAGAGACAGTGAGTTGTTCTATGTGATCGCGTAGGGCAGGCCGCGATCGCGTAAGGCAGGCGTTTGTGTTTCGCGAACGCGTGGTGAGGTTCGCGTTCGCATAGAAGTTAGGAGACGAGTGAAGGTTGAGGCAGTTGTGCTATGCGAACGCGTGAAGGAGTATGCGATCGCGTGGGGTCGTGTTGCATTGAATCTCGATCGCGTGTGATAGTTGGCGATCGCATAAGGTTGTGTCATTTGTGCTTCGCGATCGCGTGGGAATTGACGCGATCGCACTAAAGAAAAGACCTGGGCAGAATGTTTAAGTTCAAAAACGAGGGTTTTAGATCATAACACCAAAATTCATTAGAGAGCTCGGGAGAAGGCGAATTTGGAGGGGATCTTCAGTAGAGTGATTGGGGTAAGCGTTCTTCACTCAAATTTGGTTTAATTCCATGATTATGTCTTGAATTTTATCATTTAATTTGGGAATTTGGGGTGAAAATTCGGAGAAATTGGAAGGAAAATTTGAGAAATTCTATTGGGGATTTGAGGGGCCATTTGGGGTCCGATTTTGGTGTTTTTGGTATGTATAGACTCGTGAGTGAATAAGGATTCCAGTTTTGGGATTTTTATCGAATTCTGAGATGTGATCGTTACTCTTCCCTTTTGACCTAAGTACTAACAATTATTATTATTTATTTATTTTATGCAGCTTGAACATGGTTTACTTCAGAGATTCAGCATCCTCTTCCTCCGCGTCCAAGTACCTTGTAATTTCAAAGAACAAAGATAGTAAAATGGAGACCATATTACTAGTTGATACACCATTGACCGGCTTATGTGCATCTTCGTGGCCATCCTTGCAAAATCCATTTCGTTTAAGATTGGACCTTTGAAAACACCAAACGTAAATTCAAGACATGGACTCTCCGTTCCCCTAATCACAAAGTTAAAAATGTGGCAAGTTCCCTCCCATGCTTAGGATGACGAATCCTCAAAGGAGAAGTATACTGGAGTGATTCCTTAACTTTTGGTGGCAAATTTCATTATATCCCCGGCTATTAGGAGTGGACCGAAGATATTATTAGTAGGAACCATCGAGTATTGAGGGCCACCAATATTTACGATGATTCTATGCCTCATTGTTTACTTATGATCATTCTACAAGTATCATGCAAGACTTTTGTGAGGCTTGGTGTCCTCTAACAAACACGTTACTAACCTCAGTTGGAGAGTTATCCACATTCTTTTGGGATTTGTGCACTATTGAGGGTTTACCTATAATGAGGTCTCCTTATGAGGAAGTTATTCCAAATACTCGAGAACTTACAGGTGCTTATGACAAGGATAAAATGTTCCTTTCACAAGCCTATCAGCAATTGTTTGATGCATATCACCAACTCCGAGAGGGAAACGCCAAAAATCATAAAGATCTTGTAAGAAGATGGATCGAGTTTTGGAGAAAAAAGGTTTTAAAGTATGAACAACCTCCAGCGAGAAAAGAAAAGAAGTCAACTTGTCCCAAATCAGCACACAACCCTACTGGAGCCATAGTTAAAATGGTCAATTGGTCGGAATTTGAAGATGCATTATTTGTTAAACTTGGCGTTGGCAGTGACAAGAAAGACGAAGTATACTTGGCTGCTTTTTTATCATGCTGGTTATGTGTCTTTGCGCTCCCTTCAAAAGAAAGCGACTTTATTCGGCCTAAGACTTTCAAGATTGCAGGACTTCTAGCGTGTGGCCAAAGAATTAACCTCGACGTTCCAGTCTTAGATAGCATTTACAAGGGATTAAACACAATTTCAAATGGTTCACCACTCGATTATTTTAGAGTTCACTTTCTAATTCATTATGTGTACGGTTGGTTGACCTGCTACTTCAAGACTCATTTTGCTCTAACGAATAGGCCGGCTACTCCTCTGGTGGCCATATACTCAGGTGAGGGAACATTGAGATACTTTGGGAATGATGACGTGAGAAAATGTATTCATGGAGGAGAAAGTGTCGTACGTACTTCCACAATGCCAAGCAATCCTCAACCGTATTATTATCATGATGATGGCAACGAGGAAGAGTCCGAGTCAAATTATTTTATGAGTATTCGCTTGAATTACCTTCCTTTGAGAAATGGATCGACCTTCATCGTTGAGCCTTATAGCCCTCATCGTTTTAGTCGTCAATTCAGTTTTTATCAAGACATCCCCGGTTGCTTGGATCAAGAATTTCGTGAGTGCTCTTTAGACAAAGGATTGGAACTTTTACGAATTTGTGTTATTTTCTAAAAGTAGGTCAAGTGCCACATTTCCCCCTATTATTCCCAAGATGAAGAAGCATGTCTCGTCCGATTATAAGTCTTGGTGGGAACGAGTGCATGGACGCTTCCTTGAAAACCACTTGCAATCTTTGGTGAATACCGCTGGGCCAGTTACTACTACGCCTTCAGAGATCACGCCTCAAGAGCATAACAGGGAGGACAAGCCTCTTACTTTAAAATCCAAATTGGTTGTACCATGCGACGTCAAGGGACCTCCATATAAAGAAGTTCAAAAGAAGGTCCTTGTTCAGGCCAATCAAGCCAACGAGGGTTCCTTTCCATTAGGTACCATTGTTCCTACCTCCAACAAACGTCCTTCCCAAAACAAGAATGATAGTAGTCACGGAGATCAAAACTTCAAGCGGGTGAAGTCATATTCTAACAAACAAGGAGATGCTAATTTGGGTGTAGCCGAGATTACTAACATCATCGGTAGTGCTTCAAGGACTTTGACGGCTATCAAAGAGGTAATGATTAAAATCTTCATATTATTTTATAATATCCAAGTAGTTTAAATGATCATATATCCTTTTCTACGCAGGAAAATGGTGTTCACATTTTAATGGCGTCCCACCATAGAAAGCCCCAAGGTAGTAGCGAATATGTCGCAGAGCCAGACTTGATGAAATCACTTCCAATATCCAAGTCATACCTAGAGGAAACTTCCATTCCTAGTCTTGGAGCGAACTCGGGGCCTAGTTTTCACCAACGATCAGCACCAACCATGTCTATCTTTGATGGAAGGAAGGTTGTCTTGACTCTTCGCAAGGATTTCATTCTAAATGCCTGGGCTAAATTCATGCCAAACTCAAGGACCTTATCGCAGACAATGCTTCTTCTCTTCAATTTGAGATAGAATAAATTCTCGAGGAGATGGACAGAAAGGGTGTGGATATTTCCCCTCTAAAAGGACTATTGACATCTTTCTTGGAGCTTGCAACATCATATGACCAGGCACGGTCAACTCTTTCTGATAAGGTTGTGGATGTTGAAAAATCAGAGTCATCTTTAAATGCCAAGGAACAACTTGGTCTTGTCTTGATTGAGAAAGGGGAGGAGGCCAAGAAATTATCTACTGCGAGTCGATCTCTCAAAGAGGCCAAGGAGAAGGTGAAACAGTTAAGAGCTCTTCGAGGTGTTGCCAAGAAAGAGGTTGAAGATATTGAATCTAGAGTCTCATCTGCTAAAGAAGAGTACTGTAGATGTTCTTATGTTTCCTTGGAAACTGCTCATGACTTGGTCGTCGTGAAGATAAAAAAACAACACCTAGAGGAAACTCTTAAAGACTTGGCCAATTACAATTTGTGTTTAGATTAGTCAATATAAAGTATTTTATTCGCCTCTTTTTTTCGCATCTGATTAACTAGAGGCTATTCTTAGGAATGAAAACTCTATTTATTTTATTTTATATAACGCGTTTTCATTAATGCCCTTTCTTCCTTTGCGGTTCAATATCAATAGTTCTTTGCTTATTATGATGTATTGATGTCTCCATGATGGAACTTGACTTTTTCTTTTTTAATGTCGTTGGTGTTTATGTATCGAAGTTCTCTGTATCTGGAAATACATCCTCCTTCTTTGAGGATAATATTGTTCATCATCTTTGCACCTTTGTGGTGGGAGATATATATCTCAATGTGAGAACGTTAAAAGTATGTGCCAATTAGTATTCTTTTAGAAATTAAACTTTAAAATCCAAGACATATCCAAAATTTAGAATAAAACACCTTCAAAATCACCGCAGGTAATATTTTGAAACCAACTTTAGATTCCACCACGTTGAAAATTTCAGATTTGCGTAGTCTCACTAAAAAAAATTCATATCTTGGTGTATAAATGTCGAAATCATGAAACGCTTGATTCTATAGAAAATAGACTTCAAGATCTAAGACATATCCAAAATTCGGAATTAAATAATTTGAGAATCGTCCCAGATATTATTTTGAACCTAACTTTAAATTCCGACACGTTGATAGTTTCAGATTTGCGCAGCTTCACCAAAACTTTTATATCTTGATACAAGAATGTCGAAATCATGAACTTCTTGATTCTATGGAAAATAGACTTCAAGATCTAGGAAATATCAAAATTAAATATCAAATAATTTGAGAATCGTCCCACATATCATTTTGAATCTAACTTTAGATTCCGACACGTTGATAGTTTCAGATTTGCGCAGCTTCACCAAAATAATTTATATCTTGATGTAGGAATGTCGAAATCATGAACTGTTTGATTTTATGAAAATAATACTTCAAAATATAAAACATGTCCAAAATGTAAGATTCAATACCTTAAGGATAGTTTCATCTAATATTTTGAAGTAAACGTCATATTTTGATATACCGACAGTTTCGAATTGGTGCGACTTTGCAAAAACTTTTATGTTTTGGTATGGAAGCCTCGAAAGCACAAGATGTTTTTCTTGATATAAATAAAAATTAAAGATCTCCATTCTTACTAAAAATCTTGGGTTCAAATCTCATTGAATTTGAAGCATTGTACCAAGGAATCTTTTTTCTTATATTTGTGTTCCCTTTTGACGTATCCCCCCCCCCCCTTTTGGAACTGAGAGAATATGAAGTCCAACGAATTTGAAGGTTATGCGAACATGAAGACAAAGAATCCCCAGTCTTTGATGCAAACATTGTCGTCATTTCAGTGAGGACACTATTTTACCATAGCAACTTGCCACCTTTAAATCGAATGAGATCCAAATTTTAACAGAAGAATGGTATCCCAGCTCGGTTTTCGAGTGTTGATTAAACGGGTTAGATTATTTCGTACTTCATTCGAACAATGATTGGGGAACTATGTATTTTTTGAACTCATGCAGCTGAACTCAAAATGAAACACTAAGCTGCCTACGTACCACGGTGAAGAGGATCAAGTCATATCGTAGTTCAGAATGGGTATATATATATATATTTTTTTATGTCCTAACTTTTTCCTAGGCCACTTCTTTCGAGGTTTTCAACCTAACAGACTTATTTTTTTTTTTATGTACTAAATTTTTCCTAGGTAACCTCTTTTGAGGTTTTAAACCTAGGGGACTCTTTTTTTTTTTACAAAAACTTTTTTAAGTGGGCCGTATACAGTTTAGACTCATGCAGGCTAGGAGTGTAGGAACATGCAGTTTAGGCTCATGCGTCAAGGAGCATGGCACATCAAGGATAATACTTCTTCAAAAATTTGCCATTGACTCATGCCATCTGCATCAACCAGCTTGTAATCCCCACTTGAATAAGCTTCTTGCACGACATACGGCCCGTCCCATTTTGAAGTGAACTTCCCTACAGGTTTATAAGAAGTAATAATGGGTCTTCTTATGGAAAGGACTTGATCTCCTACTTGAAAGGATCTCGGGCGAACTCTCTTATTAAAGGCGCGAGACAATCGAGCTTGATAGCATTCAAGACTCTGTTGAGCTTCCAACCTCTTCTCATCAAGAGCCTCCAACTCTGCTAATCGAAGTTGAGCATTTTCTTCATCAGTGATCCCTTCTTGAATAGCTAGTCGTAATGAAGGTATTTGACGCTCAAGTGGAAAGATGGCTTCAACTCCATAAACGAGTGCATAAAAGGTCGCTTCTGTTGGCGTGCAGTGAGTTTTCCTATATGCCCACAGAGCTTCCTTTATATGGTCATGCCAATCCCGTTTGGATTTGGAGACGACTTTCTTTAACAAGTTGCATAGTGTCTTGTTAAATGCCTTAGCTAGACCATTGGCGGAAGCATTGTACATAGTAGAGTTACGTTGCTCGAAGCCAAAGAGTTCACAAATCTTGTTCATCAACCTATTTTCAAACAGCTTGACATTATCCGTCATTATGTAACGATGAATGCCAAAGCGATAGATAATGTTTACTCGGATGAAACTTGCAATATTTTCCTTCTTTACCTCCTTAAGAGCAACAACTTCAGCCTATTTTGAGAAGTAGTCAGTTGCAGCCAAGATGTATAAGTCCCTACCAGAGGAATTTGGCAGTGGTCCAACAACATCCAATCCCCAAGCGTCAAACAGTCGAGTGCAACACTTCAGGAGGTTGATGAATAAAATTCGCATGGAATTGACAAGCCTTGCATCTTCGAGCATAGTCCAAGAAATCTTTTACCATCATTGACCAATAATATCCCATCCTTTTTATATGGAAGTGGATCTTTGGTCCAGACTGGTGTGACCCACATACCACAGAATGTGCCTCTTGCAAAGCTTGGAGTGCTTCTTCTTCCCCTAAACATCGCAAGAGTACTCCCTCGAACGACCTTCTGTATAGAGTATCTTTGTAGTAAAGGAAGCGAGGTGCACGACGACGGATTTCAGTCCTTCTCCTCGGATTTTCTGGAAGTATCCCATAGCATAAGTAGTCGATAATGGGTTGTCGCCATTCTTCTTTCTCAACTTCAGAAACAGCGACAAGATGCTTGAGTTCATTTTCTTCACCTTCAGCCTCATTTGGCGGCGGTACTGCCCATTTTTGGCAGACAGTAACTTGCGCTTGATCAGGCAGGGTTAACGAAGAAGTTAGGGCAGCTAAAGCATCAACCTTCTTATTTTCTTTCCTTGGCACATGTTGAAGAGTTACGCCACCGAGCCTTCCCATTAATTTTTTAGTGTAATCATTATATGGGCGTAGTTCAGCCTTCTTGACCTCGTAACTACCTAAAAGCTGATTGACCACTAACTAGGAGTCACCAAAGACTTGCAATTGCAATTGATTCATATCAACGGCCATTTCAAGCCCAAGTATTAATGTTTGATACTCAGCAACATTGTTGGAACAGAGTTGTGTCAAGGTGAAGGAGTAGGGAAAGACTTCACCTTGGGAAGTGACAAATACTACACCAGCATCAGCTCCCCCATGATGCACAGCACCATCAAAGTACATCTTCCATGGATGTTGAACTTCAACGACCATTGCATTCTCATCAGGTAGTTTGTCAGTTAGCTCCCAGTCACCAGGTATCGGATGATCTGCCAAGAAGTCTGCCAATGCTTTTCCTTTTACATCCTTTTGAGGGATGTACAAAATCTCGAATTGTTGAAATTAGAGGTACCATCTCACTAGTCGATCACTAAGAACAGGTTTTGACATCACGAACTTGATGGGATTTGCTTTAGAAACAAGACGGACAACATGAGCTTGAAAGTAGTGCTTCAACTTTTGAATTGAGAAGACTAGTGCCAAACACAACTTTTCAATTGGCGAATAATTCAGCTCATTTGGTGTTATCATCCTGCTCAAGTAGTAAAAGGAGTTTTCTTTCCCCTCATTATTTTCTTGGGCCAGCAACGCTCCAACAGATCTTTCTTTTTCTGAAATGTATAGTATCAGCGGCTTTCCAAGTATAGGGTCTGATAAAACTGGAGGCTTCATCAAGTAGGATTTAATGCTCTCAAAGGCATTGCTACAAGCTTGGTCCCACTTGAAAGGAACGCCTTTCTTCATGAGGCGACTGAATGGTTGGGACCTCCCAACTAGGTTTGAGATGAATCTCCTAAGGTATGCTAGCTTTCCTTGCAGACTTTTTAATTCATGAATATCCCGTGGCTCAGGAATTTTCAAAATTTCATCTACTTTGGCTTGATCAATTTCGATCCCTCTATGCTGGATAATGAAACCCAAGAACTTTCCGGAGGTAACTCCAAAGGCGCATTTCAATGGATTCATCCTAAGTTGGTATCTCCGGAGCAACTTAAACAAAATCCTCAAGTCTTTCAAGTGGTCTCCCTTCTCTCTTGATTTTACCACCAAGTCGTCAACATAGCATTCGTCGTTCTTGTGTAGAAGATCGTCAAAAATATTTTGCATAGCCCTTTGGTAAGTAGCACCAGCGTTCATCAAGCCAAAAGGCATTACCCTGTAGCAATAAATACCCTAGGGGGTGCGGAATGCAGTAAGCTCTTCATATTTTGGTGCCATGAGAATTTGTTATAGCCTGAAGAACCATCCATAAACGACATTGCCTCATACCCAGTAGTAGCATCGATCATCAACTCTGGAATAGGAAGCGGGAATTCATCTTTGGGATACGCATTGTTGAGATCCCTGAAGTTGACGCACACTCGAATCTGGCCATTCTTCTTCTTTAGAGGGACAATACTTGATACCCACGTTGGGTATTTAACTTCCCGAATAAATCCAGCTTCAATGAGTTTGTTAACTTCGGTTTCAATCAGGGGAACCAAGTCTGGCCTAAAACGCCTTTGATCTTGCTTAACAGGACGAGCGCCATTCTTGACCGCAAGGTGATGAACTGCCACTTTAGGGTCCAAGCCCGGCATTTTTTTGTAACTCCAAGCAAAGACATCCCTAAACACCTTGACTAACTCAATATAAGTTCTTTCTTCATCAACTTATAGTAAAGCACTTAGGTAAGTGGGTCTTGGCTCTTCATCAGTGCCAACGTTAACTTCTTTTAAGGCATCAACCGTTGCCTTCACCCCTTCTTCAAGTTCCAGGGGAGCATCTTTCGCATTTTCATCTTCTTGGGAGTCCCCATCATTGAAGGGTATGTGATAACATGGTGAAACATCGTCCAATTTCTCATCATCCTTCATTAGAGATAAAACACCATGCTCGCTTTGTGCAGTAACGTAATACGAAGAACCCACACTTTCTTCGTCTTTATCACGTTCTTTAGTGTAGACCACAGTGTATGGCTTCACCTTCAGTATTTCATCACACGAAACCGACTTTTGTTTGTCGCTTCATTTTAGAATGAACCAAACTTTGGAAATTTTTAGAGATCTTCTGAATTTTGGGCGAAGCGGGTGTTCTTGTATTTCGATAATTTCTCTGGAACTTATTCCCCTTGTTTAATGGAACCAATCTCTCAAATACGAAAGTTCTCACAATTGATTTTCCAAGTCGGTCAAAGACGAAAGGTCTGTTAGAAACGGCACATTTGTCTTCTACAATGATATAATAGCTACTCGCCATTCTTATTGAGATGCACACTGGTGACGGTTGCTTGTATCCTAACCTTCACGCGGGTACCTCGTTGCAGCTCTGATGGGAACTTTCCTAACTTTGACGGCTCATTGGGATTGTATCCAGCCTTTGTAAATAGCTTGTAAGTGTTAGGGTCAAAACCTTCATCAGTTCACTTCGTAGGGAGTGCCACGTTCTGCAAATAATTTTGGGCTACAAACCCTGCAAGCGGCTTCGAGGACAACTTTACTGCCTCAATTCGTTT
The DNA here is from genome assembly GCA_005239505.1 of Nicotiana paniculata. Taxonomy (NCBI): domain Eukaryota; kingdom Viridiplantae; phylum Streptophyta; class Magnoliopsida; order Solanales; family Solanaceae; genus Nicotiana; species Nicotiana paniculata. The sequence continues at coordinate 78,249 of MDKI01121389.1, forward strand.
TACTGGAAGAGTTAACTTCTTTAGCATGTTAGTTTGAAGATTAGATGATTATCCTTTATCTTTCTTCCTTTTAGGGACATATTGGAGCACGTGACTTATTTTCTTTCCATAAGATGCAATATCCCCTCTATGAGATCTATTCACGTTGGGTTGTACCTCCTCAGTAAAAACTTTGTCTTTACCAATAGTCACCTCAGATCTTTTAGTTGTGAGCTCATCATTCTTTCTTTTCATGCCATCATCAACTTTTAGCTCCTTCACAATGTGGTTCTTCAAGTAGAACTTTGCATCGGTGAAGTGTGAATCTGCCTCGGTGAATGGTGCATCATCGGCAACTATCATCTTCTCAACTTCACCCTCGTAGTACTTTAAACATTGATGGTAGGTAGATGGGACTACTTTATTTTCATGTATCCAAGGCCTTCCAAGAAAGACATTGTATGAAGTCTTCGCATCAATCACATGCAGCCATGCACTTGATTGCATATCTTCAATGGTGATTCCCAGCCTGATTGCGCCTATGGCTCTTTTCCCTCCTTGGCTGAATCCTTGGATCATCATACGAATTTATGAGAGTTCGTTCATGGGAATACCAAGTTCTTTCACAGTGCGAATTGGCAAAATGTTCACTGAGGATCCTCCATCAACGAAAATTCGATTTACCCTTAGCATAAGATCGTCATTTGTGAACGTGACTTTTTCCTCACAAGCATTAACTTCTTGAGGAGTAGACTCGATAAGCGTTTCCAAAGATAGTGCCAATGGTAGGTCATCACTCCTTTCTTTCCCTTCGTCAGTATGGAAACAAGAGGCATCAATACCCCCATGGGAAATCTTCGTGCGGAACCAACTTGGTAAAAACTCCTCCAAGTTCACTGGATGTCATGTCGTGGCTTTTGAGGGTGGTGCACCTCCATTTTCTCTTTCTTTACATGCTTAACTGGGTTCCATCTCCTAGGTTTTTTCACCATTATTTTCCTCGTTAGTTTTTCCATTTATCCTTTTTGTGGGCTTCTTTTGTGGCGCCTACGACGAGTTACCAACGTCCAACCTTCATCATCCTCAGGTTGACCGTCTTCAACTTTGTAGTTCTACAATAATTCTTCATCTTTACTTTATTTAGAACTACATAATTCGTCTGGATTGAATGAGCCAAATATGATAGGAGACTTGGTTTGCGCTTGTTTTCTCATCTTCAAGCACAATCTTGTTTTCACGAGCCAAGTCTATAACTTTGTCCTTGAAGACAAAGCACTTCTCCAGAGGGTAGCTCACAAGTCGATGATATTTGCAGTAAATTGGTTTATCAATTTTCTCAACTTTATTTGGTCGCTTCATCTCCAGAAGCTCAATGAGATTTAACTCGAGGAGTTCTTCAAAAATAGCTGGCATATCAGAATCCAGAAATTGGTACTCTTTCTCTTGCATTTCTTTTAGAGTCAACTTTCCACTTGGCTTATCTTGAAACGAAGTGGATTTCATACTCTACTTCTTTCTCACCTTCGTCGTGAACTTCACAGGTGATGTGTTGACATTCATAGCTTCTTTATTTTCAGATCTTGGTACAAACTTGCTCTATTTTCTGAATTCTTGCTTGTCGTTCCCTTTGCGAGGTTCATAGATGGGCAGCCTTTCATTTCCAGTAGAGGCCATGCTCAATTCCATGTCATGGACACGAGTTTCAAGTTCTTCAAATGTGCTAGGCTTAATACCTCTCAAGATGTAGCACAATACCCAATGCATACCTTGGATGCACATCTCTATGCCAGAAGCTTCACTAAGCTTGTCTTTACAGTTGAGGCTTGCATTCCTCCAACGATTGATAAAGTCGATAACTGGTTCATTCTTCCGTTAATGAGTATTTGTGAGTTCCACCATGCTCACAGTGTGCCTTGTGCTATCAAAGCGATTGAGGAACTCTTGTTCTAGTTGATCCCAACTATCAATAGATCCTGCCTCGAGGTCTGTAGACCAATCAAAAGCATTTCCTTTTATCGAGCAGACAAATTGTTTGACGAGGTCATCTCCATAAGTCCCAGCATTGTTGTATGTCTCAACGAAGTGTGCCACATGTTGCTTTGGATTGCCTTTACCATAAAAATGTTGAAACTTTGGAGGTTGATAGCCAGCAGGCATTTTCAACATGTCGATCCTTGCAGTGTACGACTTTGCATGTGTAAGGGAAGACTTGATAAAAACTTCATAATTGCTTTTAATAGTTCCTTCGATGAACTCCTTCAGTTGATCGATTGGAATCATCCCTTCCGAAGAGACTGGAATTTCCTTAGTGGATGCAACTTGTCGTGGGGAAGGATCAATCTTATAAACTTCTGGGAGTTTGCCAGGTGCATGGGTGGATTCTTCTTCCATCAAGATTCCAACCCTATCTGTTAGCTTGTCAATTCTAGCATCTTGATTCTGCATGCACTTGGTCAAGCCAGCGGTTGCTTCTTTCAAATTTGCCAACTGCTCCTCCACGGATGAAGTGTTTGTCACCATGGCTTGCATGATTGTCGTGGACGATGGAAAGTAACATGGATTTTCACAGAGATTGATCCTTGATTGACTCACGCTATATGGTGTAACTAGGGAGGATCCATCACTTGAAGCATCATCATCTTCCTTCACAATAGAGTGCTTGGATCAGGAGAGGTCAAGCAGAGCAAGAGTTTTCTTGATCTTTTCCGCAACATCGTTTCCTTCTTCGGGTGCGTTTGCGGAAGATCTTGTTCCTTTTGAGGATGAAGATCCGAAAACAGGGGTAGATGCGGATGGCACTTGGGGTGCTTGTTG